>JARLTB010000091.1:207500-230000 GCA_030141615.1 Unio pictorum | reverse complement strand
ACACATACACACACACACACACACACTCGCTCTCACACATACACACCCTCATTCTCCCTGTCACATACACACACTCGCTCTCGCTACCTCACACACACACACACACACACACACACACACACATTCCTGTATTTTGTTTAAACAGAAAGATTATTTTTCTTAGCTCAATTTTCATGCTTTTTTGTGATAGACCGATAAATCAGCCCCATACCTATATTAATATTGACTGACAGTTTAGGGTATGATATCGCCTATTCATTACAACCTGCACAAATCTGCTGTCATTCTTGTCTGCACACATCAATGAATATATTTTATGCACACATCGGTCTCTCTCGCGGCTGTTGAGCTACTGTAGGCTGAAGGGTTCTTTTGGCGATTTGTGCACTCTTTTTCCGGATCAAATCCTGTGTTTGGCGATTTGTGCACTCATTTTTCGCATCAAATCCTGTGTTTGGCGATTTGTGCACTCATTTTCCGGATCAAATCCTGTGTTTGGCGATTTGTGCACTCTTTTTCTGGATCAAATCCTGTGTTTGGCGATTTGTGCACTCTTTTTCTGGATCAAATCCTGTGTTTGGCGATTTGTAAATCCCCGTGGTAATGTGGCCACTTTGAGTCTCGCCCTAGAAATGGCTGTTATGAAAATACCGGTAAGTATCTAAACTGTACGCATCTGTGTTTGGGAAAGATTTGCATGTAACAAATTTCACATTGTAATAAACAGTGATATCAGACCAATATGTCCTCCATCAGTATCAACATAGATTATTAATTTTTTTTCTTTTTGGGGGGGGGAGGGGCGATTTTTATCAGACTAATCTTTACACAGCACGTGATCACGTGACGACCTGATGCCTAAGCGTCGTAATCTTCCAATAAGATATTCAATAGATTATAGCCTACAAAGTTTTGTTTTGTATGCAATATGCAAAGTTGATCGTTGTTATTTTTCATCCGCGGCAAGGCACGGAATATAATCATTTAGGAAGGTGTTGCATCCATTTGTATGGAAATATACGTCATTTCCATACGAGAAAACACGCCTGATTAGTCGAAGTGGCATGGATGCAGTACAAACTGTTTTTTGTCACGTTGGTTTAGGCGGTGCTAGTACGCTTATCATTAACGCAGTTTCGGTACGCTAAGATGGCGTTAGGCGCAGACATGCGCAGAAATAAATTGTTACATTCTAAAATTCAATCAACGCTGCAAAACTTGCAACAAAAAAAAAATTAAAAATATTGCTTTTCTCTGAATGCAATTAAATTCTTAGAATCTACGTTAATTAAATTTTAATTGCAAAGCATTAAGTAGGTAATATTATTCGAGTTGGAAATATTTTTCAATAGACATAAGGGAGAGAGAACATGGAATAGTACAAATATGTCCAGCTAGGGCATGCAAGGGTTTCAATGATGTATTTATGATAATAAAGCGTGAAACGTAAGACATCGTCTCGCAGTTGTAAAGTAAAATCAAACACCGGCTCAAAAAATATCATGCTTTATAAGTATGTACTTGACCTGCTCTAATTCCGCACCCTCTATTTAATTTGAAAACTTTTCTGTATCTTTTCAAACCAAACAAAATTGTTAGATTCATGCTTTCGAAAGCTTTTCTTTGTTGTTCTTGTACGCGTTGTTGTTATTCTTGTACCCGTTTTACTCTGACTAAATAAACAATCGAATGTTAGGTAAAATCAGAATAATCTAGACTTTAAAAGAAGCACACATAATGAATTATTACCTTTTTTTATTTGCCACACATTAAAAGATAAACTATTTTCATTTTTTGCAATACCATAATTTGAATGTGTTAAAAATATTTTCACTAATTTATGTATCACTTTATAGCTGTTATAAACATTACGCATGAAAAATGGAAATTAATTGTTATTAATAAGTATTTTAGAGTCTAATATATATATATATATATATATATATATATATATATATATATATATATATATATATATATTAGACTCTAAAATACTTATTGCTAACAATTAATTTCCAGTTGTAATATATATATATATATATATATATATATATATATATATATATATATATATATATATATATATATATATCTGTGTGTGTATGTACATGCGTGTGTGATACATGATATCTATAGGGACACTTCTACAAGGGCATTATATTCTTAGGTGTTGTGTTCGAGTCACCATGATACACTTTAAGTTAAAACGGAAAAACAAAAAGAGATGAAGTTCGTTTCATCTGAAGGTATTAATATAGATATTTATCGGTGTTGGATATGTCAATAAATATAAACCCCCACTCTGAAGCAATCAAATTAATTTAAAAATAATACAACTAAGACATCGCAAAACTTCACTTTTCATAAACAGCATGGTAATTGTTTAAACGCCTCACGGTAAATTGCACTCTGGCTATTAATGATATGAAAGTTCAAAGGTCGTTAACACAATAAAACTTCGATAAAAATCGTCGGTATTTATGTTGTTACCAGCGATGGTAATATATATCAGTTGTTATGTTGTCAGTAACTAAGCAAGTGCAGTGTGTGTATTAAGCTCGTCTGTGCCTTCGAATTCCTGAGATCCTGCCTTTATACTGTGAGTAACCGGAGTAGTGGAGCATGCGTAGTGGAGCCTATAAGAACCTACAGATAGGTTGTTATTAACCTATCTTCTCAAAATGTTTTTCTTGCAAATTGATAAATGTTAACCATACTAACGGCACAGTCGCTTCATGTTCGCATGATGACCTTGGTGAACTCTGAAAATCAAAATGAAACAATATTTTATTAGCAATAAAACTGTTACTTAATAGCCATTAGATCCGACCCTATGAAAAGCATCATTTTGGATATTGGTGTCACTTTAGAATGTTAGGATGATGCGATTTCATGTATACTTACCACAGTATCACCTGGCGCCACATTTATGAGGCAGGAGGTAGTATCCTACTGCCAAGCTCTGTAGCGTCAAGGTCAGGTATTATTACCACATTCGGTAGTATTATAGAAAGGCAGACAGATTAGCTCTACAATGATACCAAATAATCTGGACGTTTCAATTGAGCTACCAAATACAGCGAGAGAAACCTAATTTTTAAACCCGTTTTTTTTTTTTTCTCACCCAAAATTAGCCTGTAGCCGGAATCTGACTATATGTACAGATTTTAGACTTTTTGGCCTCATATATTAGGCAAACCGGTCTGAACTGTATATAGACAGGTGCACCTGTGCAAAAAAGTAGGATAAGGTGGGCATTTGAAATAAAAAGTGGTCTCCATACGAAAATGATGGGTCCGTTAAGCAGGAAAAAATAGAACTCCAACTTTTCCCCTTCTGTTCATGCTCGAGCAAACTAACCAATGGAAAACAATGTTTCCAACACAACTAGGCACTAGGCTAATAGAAAATCGCTGGGAAGTCGATGTCTTAGGATGTATTCAGAAATAGCTCCTAAATGTTTTTCCTACTCTCATTTCATGCAAAAACAACTTAAACCTCCAGGAGTTAATGTGTTAATGCACCAGGATAGATAAACACGGATATTTATGTCGGTATTTACCTTTTCATTACATGATGTAATAAATTTGAAATTTTGTCAATCTACATGAATTTCGTCAAGAAAATATTTCAAATGGCATAATGATGTTACATAGGGGGCGCTTTACAGATATTATGATTTTGTGAGAAAGTGGCGGGTGGAAGGTGAAGTTGTTTACATTTGCAATATGCACAATGGAGAGAATATTGGTATACCTTTATGTTACTTTCATGTACTGTGTCTGAAATTTCATTGGATATTGTACTTGTGCAAACTGTAAATGATCTAAGCACACATATAACTAAATGTGCTAAAGAAATCAGCCTGAAGTAGTCTAAAATACACTACCTTTAACAGTTATTAAAATAGGGAAAATGAATTTTGCCAGACTAGACAATAACAGCTTCTGAAAGTGCTATGAATGAATTACCAAATATATTACATGTAAAAATGGTTATCGGCTCTCCTTATTTTACAATTTACCTCGGATGTACAGGAAGTGAAAATGACCAAGCGGAGCACGCAATTTTTTGAGAGATGCACGGCCAAGATGAATACTTTATAACCCATATTAGTGACAATATTAGACGCAGCAAAACATTAGTACAGCACATAATAAATTGTTGAGTTATGATTGGTTGAATACATGATTTATTTCTGAACAGTAATGTATCCCCCTTGACTAACAGATGCTTAAATTGACTGAGAATTATACTTGTTCCAGCATGCAGTAGTGTATGATGTCACGTGAAGTCTTGTGATCTAGTGTTGTCTTCTCCACTGCTAAATGTTTTCGACTAGTTTTGTCTGATACGGCATTGTACTCTCATCTTAGACTCGGGCACTAAACATACAAACCAGACAGCATTAATGGAGAACAGTTTCCTCCCGAGAAGAAAAAAATATAAATGCTGGTCACATCATGGAACTTTAGAATAGGTCCTTTGACGAAAACATAGAATATGGCTTAATGGTATTATATGCCTAACTTTAAATCTTTGTTAATTTCAAATTAAATATGAAAACTTGGTCAAATAACTGATACGCTTTACTTACTGTGAAATTTGTTATGCAAAAAGACCTTACACTGAATCAAAGTCGAGACAGAACTTTAGTAACTTATAGTGTATATTAATAGCCATCGGGGATAAATATATTTAGGTATTGTAACGGTACAAGTAACTCAACTGCCTACCCTTTAAACGACTTCTGACACCAAAATTCGGCAAATGACTTCGATGGCTATTTCTTTACTTTAAAACACACACACACACACACACACACACACACACACACACACACACACACACACACACACACAACAACAACAACAACAACAACAACAACAACAACTAACATGTTACGAATTGTAGTTAAGAAAGCTCACCGTTATAATCAATTCGTCCAGTATTTTGTGGATCTGCCTCCCTTATCATCTCGTTTACTTCCGCATGGGACAGTTTCTCTCCAAGGTTGGTCATGATCTCTCTCAATTCCTCTGTTGTAATATACCCCCTCCCCTGGCTGTCAAATTCCTGAAAGGCCTTGGCAATTTCCTCTTCTGAGTCCTGTTCGCTCATCCGGCTCGCCATCAGCTGCAGGAATTCTGGAAACTCGATGGACCCACTACCTACGACAAATATATTAATTGCTCTCATGAATAGTTCATAGTCACGTTGAGCTAATTCATTCTACACCCCCACCCCTTCACATTCCAGCTCTGATCCCCGCTTAGAAAAAGAGCATATTCAGATTTAATCGATGTGACACACATTAGGTCCTTGTGTACAACATATCAATAAAATGTACTAAAGTTTATACATAGTAAATTTTAGCATTGTTATGTTATCGTCTTAGTGCAAAGAAATTTGTATTAATTCTAAATAAAAACACATGTATAATAAAACATCAATATTAGATATGCTGTAGTGGTTTCACATATATCAACATTCCAGTCGTAAATTCGTCCCAATAGTTTCGTATAATGATCCTTAACGCGGGTGTAGAACCGTTAGAAGTATAATGGACCCACAAACTGTTTTGCTAATTACATTTCTCTGGGCAGTCATAAACACGTATTTATTCCCCCAAACTTTCAAGAAAACTTCATATATTGATGTGGCCGAATTTACCTCTCTCTTGTTTATCGAGTAAGATCTTTAGACCTTTTGTTTCAAGATGGAGGAGAATATACCATTACTGTTCTATCTCAAACAAGTATGAATAACAAAAAAGTTGGAGTAATCTTTCTAAATATGACAGGGTCGGCTGCTTTGTTGTATCCGTGAGAAAAGCAATTAGTTTATATTTACATGGCATGATAAGTCAATAATGTGTTAAACGTGCGGATCAAACCAATAACAAAGTCGAATAAAAACGATTATTCAAAATTTGCATGACTGTCAGATCACGAAGAATAGACAGTGTCAGGTTAAAAATAGTCAATTATCACTTGAAATAGGATGACGTCAAGAAAATCAATGGTGACTGCTCGTTGTATTATATGGAAAATGAAATCTTTCTATTTTTTTAAACATTTTAAATGAGAAAATCCACTGGGGATGGAGAGAGAGAGAGAGAGAGAGAGAGAGAGAGAGAGAGAGAGAGAGAGAGAGAGAGTCCAGTGAACAAAATCACTTAAACGAGATAATATTTAGCGGACTTCAGGAATTCGTGAACTTCAAATAAATAACAAATTATCTGGTGAATATCAAATCTTAGGATGATTTCCAATCTATACAAACAAATTTACTTAACAACTTAACGTGCGTAAGTAAATAACTAAACAAAAACGACTTCATTTTTATAATATCCGAAATCGTTCCAACCGTTGCACTTGGACCATTTATCTTTCTTACTATATCACACTACAGTAATTGCCAATCCGGCCTCACCCATGTGTACACACCAGCAAGATACGTATGCTCCTCTTCTGACAATCGAATACTAATTATTCCCAATATGAAACGAAGTCACATGGACAACGTTCTTTGCATACCAAACACCATGAAATTAGAAAACATATATTTTGCATACCAGAGCCCAGAAACGTGGAATGAATTGCCCATTGAAATTAGACACAAAGACACAGTGATTTTGTTCTCCAATTTCATGGTGGTTTATTTTTATTTTTTTTGGTAGTCATATCATTATAGACATTGTAAGTGCTTAGAGCATCTAAACATGAGGCGCTCTACAAAGTTCTCGTTATTATTATTATTATTATTATTATTATTATTATTATTATTATTATTATTATTATTATTACTTTTGTAGCGCCTAGTATTTAGAAACTCTAAGTGCTTTACAACATCTATAATGATATGACTACCGAAAGTACCAAAAAAACACCATACAATTAGAAAACATAAGAAATGATGAAAATATTTAAGATAGGAAACATTAAGTTTGTTCTTGCAGTCGAAAAAGGTGAGTTTTATGAGAACTCTTGATAGGGATCACTGTGTCTTTGTGTCTAATTTCAATGTGCATTTCATTCCATGGTGATGGGTACTGTTATGCAAAAGTGCGTTGTAGATATTACTTCGTTTTCATAGTCGGAATGATCAGAATGGCCTCAGTTTTATCATCATTCATCTTGTAACATGAATTCACATCAGAAATGCACCTCTCTACTCCATGGATGGTAGCATCAACTTCAGTTGGGTGGCTAGACTTGCATATTTGGGTGTCATCAGCGTACAATTTGTGAGACACTGGGTGATACTTGAGAGCTGCTAAGTGTATAGAATGAAAAGAACAGTTCCAAGAATAATCCACTAGGGAACTACCAAAACATAGATCACCTGGGCTGGAGTGTATTCCGTTTGCAGATGCAATTTGTGTTCTGTTGACTAAGTAGGACTTGAACCACTGTAAGGCTATATTCTGAATTCCAAATACATGCTGGAGACGGTGAAGTAATATATTATGGTATATTGTGTCAAATGCTGCAGACAAATCAAGGAGTGTGAGGACTGTAATTTTTCTGCTATCCAAAGCAGAGAGTATGTCATTAAATACTTTCAGAAGAGTAGTTTCAGTAATGTGGCAAGGGCAATATACAGACTGTACATTGCTCAATAGACTTTGAATTCAAATGAGATACAAGTTGGGTTAGAACAACGTTTTTTGAAGATTTTTTGGTATGAACGGGATATTAAAAACTGGGCAATGGTTCTTCATGATCGAGTGTTGGTTTCTTCAGCAGAGGCTTTACTATGGCAGTTTTGAAAAATGATGGAAATTCACCGAATGAGAGAGAGGTATTAATAACATCAGTTAGTGAAGGCAATATTGGGTCTAAGCACTCAAACAGCAGTGATGTTGGAAATGGATCAAATTCACATGACTTTGGTGCAGTCTTCATAACGATTCTCCGTACTAAATCCATAGAGACAGGTTCAAATGCTCATAATGGTTGTCGCTGAAATTCTGAATTATTATTTGTTAACCACGTTGCCAGGATCGAACAGGAAGGGGTGGGGATGTCTTTTTATAAGCACATAAATCTGGTTTTAATATGCCGTTTGCAATGGTTTGCATGTCTTCATGATGGAGCTAATGGCGAGATTTAGTCGTAATAACTTCTTGCAATGCAATACGTTATTGTCAATACTGAATCAATATAATAACGTGACAAACATTTAACTACATTATTTTATTTACGTGTTACGTAATATTACCCTTTTATATTCAAAATTATTTTCCTTTTGGATGGAGACGGACACATATGTCTTACCATCTTCGTCTACCTCCTTTATCATTTCCCTGATTTCGGCCTCGGTGGGGTCCTGACCAAGGGACTTTAACACAGTGGCCAACTCACTTGTGTCTACGGTTCCATCCCCATCCTTGTCATACAGATTAAATACTTCCTTGAACTCTAAGTAGAAATAATAATAATAATAATAATAATAATAATAATAATAATAATAATAATAATAATAATAATAATTATACAATAATAATAATAATAATATACACTAAAATAAAAAATGATGATATCTACATGAACAGAAACAATAATAAGAATATCATTAATCAAACTCTTATTCTATGACAGGAAAAAGAAATAACTGTTTGAGCGTTTAGCTCTTAATAATAATAATAATGAGGACATTGTATAGCGCTCTAAGCGCTTTACAACATCTATAATGATATGACTACAAAAAAATACCAAAAAACCCATGAAATTAGAAAACATAAGAAATGATGAAAATATTTAAGGTAGGAAACATTATTAGGCCTTTAAGTTTGTTCTTGCAGTCAAACAAAGTGAGTTTTAAAAGCACTCTTGAAAGGGGTCACTGTGTCTTTGTGTCTAATTTCAATGGGCAATTCAATCCACATTGCTGGGCTCCGGTATGCAAAAGAACGTTGTTCCAATGACATCGTTTTCATAGTGGGAATAATGAGTATACGATTGTCAGAAGAGGAGCGAATGTATCTTGCAGGTCTGTACACATTGGTGAAGCCAGACAGGTATGTTGGACTGTGAAACGTAGCACATAGAACACGTTTTGTGTTTGATTCTGGATCGAATGGATAGCCAGTGTAGGGTACAGAGCACCTTGGAGGTGTGTTCTGATCGTGATACTCTAAGGACGATCCGAGTAGCTGTGTTTTGAACTTTTTGAAGTTTCTGGAGTAGATTTTGAGGCGAACCAGACAGGATTGAGTTACGATATTCCAGTCTTGAAAGTGCTAATGAACACACAAGTGTTTTAGTGGCATCAATGAAAGATATTTGCAAATGGAGCTGATGCGTCTCAGCTCAAAATATACAACATTGGATATATTCATGACATGTTGGTGCAGTGTGAGAGGTCTATCCAGAGTAACACATAGGTTTCGTACTGACTGTGCATTTAATGTTGGTGTTGTTGATATTTTTATTTTTTTTTGGGGGGGGGGGGTAAAGGATGTGGATGAAAATATCTTTGTGTTGTGATCAGAATGGCCTCGGTTTAATCATCATTCATCTGCAGTTTTTTACATGTCATCCATGAATTCACATCTACTCCTTAGACGGTAACATCAACTTGGGTGGATAGATTTGTATGTTTGGGTGCGCACAATTGGTGGGACACTGGGTGGTGATCTAATATGGTTCTCATTTCTTTGAAAAGGTCACAATCGGAAAGACTTCCGGAAAGATGTCCGCTATCGCTTAACCGGCTTGAAGCTGCTGTTCCGTGTTGTGCTGTTTTTAATGACATATGTGCTTGTTGTCAATCTACGTCTACATTATTGTGTTTCATCATGCATTGACTGTTCAGTTCGTATGTGTTTTTTCATCTCCTTGTTTTGGAAACGAGAAGAATTATAATTTTCTCTGCTGTCTTGCTCCACTTCTACAACGTCCTTTGTTCTTGAATAAACCGTCATTACGTGATCGCCAGTCAACCCGTTTATGCTTTGATAGACCCTCATTAATTGCCTTTTTCGACTTTGTGTCTAATTGCAATGGACAATTCATTCCACGTTTCTGGGCTCTGGTATGCAAAATATATGTTTTCTAATTTCATGGTGTTTGGTATGCAAAGAACGGTGTCCATGTGACTTCGTTTCATATTGAGAATAATTAGTATTCGATTGTCAGAAGAGGAGCGTACGTATCTTGCTGGTGTGTACACATGGGTGAGGCCGGATTGGCAATTACTGTAGTGTGATATAGTAAGTTTTTTGTACTTTGTAGTCATCTCATTAAAGATGTTTTAAAGCGATTAGAGATTCTAAAGATTAGGCACTATCCAAGGTCCTTATTATTATTATTATTATTATTATTAGTATTATTATTATTATTATTATTATTATTATTATTATTATTATTATTATCATCATTATTATTTATGCATGCTATAATGTAGCTTTAGGTAGAAAAGTAACTAATGGAGTAAGACTGGATTTTTTAAGGAAGTCATTTTTAAGTCAATAAATCATTCACTTGATTCGAATAAATGACCGCAAAAATATGAATATAATTACAAGCAAATCAGAAAATGCAACAGTTTCAAAAGAATGGCAAAAGTAAACCTTTCGTTTTGTCAGTAGGGGTGGATCAATTGGGAAATATGACAGTGAGACCTAACAAATGTCAAAAGAGACAGATCAATAGGAATATATGACAATGAGACCTCATAGATGTCAAAGGGATGGATGGATAGGGGAGTATTACAATGTGACCCGACAGATATCAATAGAGATGAATCGATAAAGGAATATGATAGTATGACCTTACGTTGGTCAGTCAAGATGGATCAATAAGGAAATACGATATAGGGCTTTTTTTCAAACTGTTAGAGTTGTAAGCAATCAATCAAAACTGTCTACAATGAATTAAAGAGAGAACAAGGGTTATACTAATTTCCCTTCACCCTAACAAATTTCCCCACCTCAGTGATTGCGCGCACCCAACTACTCCGTAATAAAGATTGCTTTCTACAGTCAACAATTTGACTGCGTGTACGAGTTTCATAACTCATTAAAGAGTCTAACTACAACCATGTATCCACGCTACAGCTTTTGTACACTTCTAAATAATTCGTTTCCATGGATTGAAAGATACGACGTGTTGCTGATCACATTTTTATTACTTTCAGAGTAATTTTAGTTTAGCTTTACTCTAGGATGGATATTTGTAACATTTTCACAGAGTGACGCATAAATTAAAGTGAAACAACCTACCTGCTATTTGCTCGGCTGTAAACTGGTCCTGAAATTTACAAAAAAATAATTTAATATCACTGTATACTAGACTTGAGGTGGGTGAGTGGGAATTAGAACTTATCCGCGAAATTGTTGTTGTCATCTTCAACAGCATCATCGCTGTGCCCCTTTCGCTATCATCACCATCAGATGCAGCAATTGAAACATTTTGTGGACTGCAAACAAAACAGTGTAAAATAGCATAATTCCTGCGCTCTTCCGCGTTAGCAGAAAGAGCGGTTTGATATGACATAAAGGTGTGTCGAGACCGTCGGGCCGAGATGTATTCATGCGCCATATCAAATGAGTTCTATTTCGGTTTTGTATTTATTATACATCCCTTGTTCACAGTTTCCAAATACATGTAGTAATGCAGAAGGGAATAAAAGGTAAATTGGAATTATGTAACTACAAAACGGTGCATTGAAGAACATCCACGCACTAACGTCAGTAACATCACGTAACATCACGTAACATCACGTAACATCACGTAAGTAGTTTACGTCTTTGTGTGCCATTCGGAAATAAGGATGAAACACCGGTATCGAACATTAGTTCAACCATGTAAGATTTAATAGGTATACAATAAAATGTTATCGTACATGCTCATTTAATCTCACATGGTTAATCTGGTGACCGATACAGACGTTCAATCATATAGCCATACCACACAACCAGACGGAAACTGTTTAGGATTTTTAAGTGACGTCTGCGTGTCCAGATTTTCAGATGAGTCGAATCTAACCTCAATAATTCCCAGTTTCTTTAGTATTTCATTTGCATTCGCATATATAGAAATACTGAAAAGCGAGAAAGAGGGCAAACATAATAAATAAAACACCGTATGCGTATCTTTAATCCACATCGGTGGAAAGAGTACTTTGTGGGGGATTTTTGGAAGGGATGTATGCAAACATCTCATCAGAACGGCTTTGGAGATAATATGTTGCTTTCATTGACGTCCTCCGGTCGATCTTAGATCCATAGAATAATTTTTTTTTATTACATCGCTATGTGTTTTGTGTTCCATTCACACTGCATAGCAAGAAGTATTTGGAAACCGTATAAAGGAGGTACGTAATAAGTGCAAAACCAAATTAATACTTAGTTTATATTAGTGTTTATATATGACACATCAAATCTCATACGTTTTAAGAGGTGACGGGTTCCCAAATGTCATCAAATGAAGCAGTCTCACCAGATATAAAAAAATGTAGAACAGTCGTGAACAACATCACATTTGTCATTACATACCACTCAAATGGTCCAAGCATAGGAACCATTGTCTGGAGACGCTGACATACATCTTTGTTATGCATATTCAATCTGGATTTTGTGTCGCCCAAATTTTGACATGTAGCAATTTTCTGTAAAAGGTTTTCAGATTTCATTTTTAACATTTTCTTTTCTTTCTCTTTTATTGTGGTGGTGGAGCTGATCTACGCTTTTCTATGCCATAATGTAAACACATTGTTACTTATATTCGCGTTACTCTTCTATTTAGTGTGATCTAACAGCTTTCAGTTTGTGAATTATGGATGTATTTGTCTAAGACTATGGCACCACCACGATGAATTTCTGGGTCGCATGTGCAACACCAGCACCATAAAAAACTTAAGCCTTAAAATGAGAAACAGTAAGCGTTCTTCGCTTCTTTGATCATTCAAAGCAACCAAGAAATACTGTTTTTAGAATGGCAAATACGGTCGATATATGTTCAATAGCATTATCGATTTTTCTCTTCCTACTTGTATTTAAGCATACCATATGTTTCAGTCCAACTTGAAAACAGGTACGGGGTAATTGTTGTTCAGTCTTCTACATTGAAATGTTCCTTCACTTTATAAAGGCCGTACTCACCTGTTAGAGAAGAAAACAAGAAAATTCGTGTAGTCAGTATACGTTAAAAAAAAAAAACTACTTTAAATCAACCACGTGATATTATTCGATTATAATTAATTCAATATTAAAAAAATATCCAAAGGCCCACTCTCTCTCTCTCTCTCTCTCTCTCTCTCTCTCTGGACTATCGTAGCACAATACGGGCTAAAATCTACGAAATGACGAGCGTAGTGAAGTCAAACTGACCAAAGCATGAGAGAGAGAGAGAGAGAGAGAGAGAGAGAGAGAGAGAGAGAGAGAGAGAGAGAGAGAGAGAGAGAGAGAGAGAAAGACAGAGAGAGAGAGAGAGAGAGAGAGAGAGAGAGAGAGATTCAGAAAGTGAACATTTGTACAGGATACATATTTCCTTGATACACATACATACATACGTCATCATTAATTTGAACAGAAGAAAGAGAATATGGGCAGTTCAAATTTGAGTCTCGTAAGATCTTGTCTTTCAGATCTAAGTAAGATTGCATCTAGGAGAAATACACCTGGTATTCACGATTCTAGATGCCATAAACAGCTGAATGATACGACACAATCTTTGATTTGCATATTATTTACTGTGTTTCAACACAAGAAAACTTAATGCAGCGATCAGTGATATATAATCTTGGGTTTGTACGAACCGTTCGTTCTAACAAGTTGTGCGCTAAAGTGAAGAAGTCTATCCCTATATCAAAAGAAACAAAACTAGACATTTCTCACTTGCAATATAACTGGGAATATATAAAACTCTATTTTAATTTATTTTATGTCTCAGTATATTTTATTAATAATTGCAAAATTCACAGTTCATTGATCGTTTCGCTTTGTTTCTCACAAACTACTATTTGTAGTCTCAAATGAATACACTTAATTGATTGGTTTCTCTTTAGGTTGTTTGACTTTTTGATAAATATAATTGTGTCTTCTCTCAAACTGAAATCGGTGTTTGTTACATCCATGAATTGTTATTTTTAAAAAAGCATGGTTTCGCCGTTTCTAGACAAAAGTGTATTGTGAAATGTTGGGAATGCATGTCACGGTGTTTGGGAGAATTACATACAATGCAAATTATACATTTTCATGGCCACATAATAGATCTTTCATTCTCACGACCCTGGTGCAACTTTATACTGTGTATCTTTCGCCTATCTTTCGTTCGCTAAAGGTCATGTTGTATATCAACCGTTCTGGATTGGCCAAAAATGTAAATGATGCTACGAAACGATGAATAGCCCCATGTTAAAGAATTAAATTCGAAACAGACTGAAACTGAATAAAATTTTACAAATTATAAACCTACCTTTCGGTGTTCCTGTCGTGCAAAAACCTAGCACACTATATCCTAAATAATGTTCAAAGAAGGAGTAGCTGTCAGGTATAATTGACTGTTGAGGGGTGAATTATAAAAGAGATAATCTGAATGTGATAATGGTAATATGTTCTACAAATCGGCGAATTATACCTTACTGCAACCGATTCATATTTAATTTAAAAAAATATTGTTGTCGATATTTGTATCCAAAGAAAACAATGGCTAAAAATGATTAATTTAAATATCATATTTACTTAGTATAAGCAAATAATATACGACTACAGAGAATGTAGTTTTACATATTTGCTTTGTGAATAGTAAATTAAGTCATATGTAAACACGACATTTCTCTATCAATGTATTGAACCTTACAAACAGAATAGGGGATAAATTTACACGCCTCTCTCTGGGGTCCTTCAGTTTTGAAAAGTCATTAAAAGTTATATGTTGACCAAATAAAGAAGTACAAAATCAATATCGATGCCGCAAAATTAATTTGGTTCATAGATGCTTTTCCCAAGACCTGGGTTAATGTTTCGTGCAAGAGTGAGGGTTGAGTGTGGTAGGGAAACGGCGTTTAATCTCATGATCATTCTAATAGGTTTTAAGCGCCTTCCCTTTGACACAAAGAGGCAGTCGATCCGTATGTGTGTGTGCGTGCGTGCGTATGTATGTATGTATGTATGTATGTATGTATGTATGTATGTATGTATGTATGTATGTATGTATGTATGTATGTATGTATGTCTGTCTGTCTGTCTGTATGTATGTATGTATGTATGTATGTATGTATGTATGTATGTATGTATGTATGTATGCGTGTGTGTGCGCGTGCGTGCGTGTGTGCGTATGTATGTCCTTCTTGATAATGGCCCCATCTTTAAATATATATTAATTTATCAATTTAATTTTTATAATCAATTGTTCGTTTAAAAATGTCGAAAATATTGAACTGACAGGAATTAAAAATGGCCGCAAGCACATTAACATAATATGCTAATTGTATTTAATTTGAACAATTATCATTGCTGCCAAATCAGTAATTTACTAAAATCATCTCAAGTCAGCAAATGTTAGGATACAAAATACTTATGGAAACATGTGACTTAAGTTTTTGTTCTGAATTATCATTACAAGTACACACGTGGATATTTGGATACAATAGTAAATTAGTAATATTGACTGTAGGTGCAATATTTGGATACAATAGTAAATTAGTAATATTGACTGTAGGTGCAATATTTGGATACAATAGTAAATTAGTTATATTAACTATAGGTGCAATATTTGGATACAATAGTGGTGAAGTCAGAATTATTTCGTAATTTTTTTTTTAATGTACCGTATATACACGCTTAGTGAAACCTCAAACAGCAAAAATCCTGACATTTATATTCTGAAAATTATATATCCTTTAAAGCATTTTGGAAATGAATTTGTCTGGTTTTATTGTGGTATAACAACTGAAAACGATTTTTCTTCCATAATTTTCAATGCGCTAAAAAGAAAACATCAAATCTGATACAATGTTAAATTATTGGTGTTCCACAAATTAAATTCGAGCGAAATTGACTTTAACAAAGGCATTCCTATTAAAAGATCTAGGTAGAGATCCTTGTGCATCAACGGGCTTTTATAATCTAGATCAACAAAAATAGATGTTTTTACTGGTTTTACAGAAGGCATATGAATGCTAGTCTAACAGAGATAAAATACTAAAAGAATAGAAGTAAATAGTAGAGAAATAGAAACTTTCAAAATGCTAAATGTGATTGATTAGTTAGTATGCTTGTATGCTATATCATGATTTAAGTTTAAAATATCTGGTAAACAAATGTAATGCGAATAACGACAGTAACCATATCATACTAAACAAATAAATCGAGTAAAACACGCAAAAGTACATATTTATATATCTTTAGTTTGTTCGTTTTCTATTTGAATCTTCTGTTTCGTGTTATCTTCTTCATAACGTTTACTCTAGTGGCCTAGGTGGTTAAAGCGTCCGGCTAGATGCGGGAGATTTCAGGTTCTACCCAAAGACATCTAAAAATGGTACTAGCAGCTCCCACGCTTGCGTTAAGCGTTAAGAGGTTAGTGTTAGGACTGGCCGACCTGGTGTCAGTATAATGTGACTGGGTGGGACATGATGCATCCTGTCTGGAATGAAGCCCCATTGATTGACATCACTATAAAACTCCTACACTGAGGACATTGCAACGATATGACTGAAAAAGTCTTAAAGATACGTCAAAAGTTCAAACCACTCACTCAATAAACGCCAACAACAATGAAGGCCGATGATAGGTCTTTTTTTAATTTTCAACAAGCAACAAACATACAAAAATTGTAATCCCAAATCACAGTTAATAACAAAAAATAATATGCGAGCAAATGAAGCTGAACAAAGATAAAAGTAAACTTCTCTAACTGACGAGCAAGGATTGTATACACTTAACATAACGTCAATGACGGTGAATAGTTGAAATCAGTACACTGGGCAACAAGATAAAACTTGCGAGAAAAATAGAATATTTTTATTTCCGTGTTGAATATATAAGCAATCAATACTTAATTATTACTAATCAACAGTATCATGGCATATCCAAAAGAACTATCAATGACGACGGTGGGTGGGGACGGTTAATAAGAAATGACTGCCACCACGACGTATTTAACCTTAATTAAAATGTGTTTGCTTTGATCTCCTGGCCGCATGTATCAAATAGATGTCATCAGCTTAAAAAAATCTGAAAAAGAACCGAATTATCAATTGAAATTACAGAAATCATCATCGGTGATGAAAATAAAATGAATTAAGTTCAACGAACGAATATATATATATATATATATATATATATATATATATATATATATATATATATATATATATATATATATATATATAATCTATGAGCTGAAAATTCTTAACGGAATTTTTGGTAGATACCCAGTGTTGGAATGTTAAAGGAAATTAAAATTAAATGCATATATTTAATGAGATGAGTACATTTACATTAAACTGTCAACATGTCCGCTCTAGGTTATGTACAGGTACTCCAAGGCTAGGCAGTAATGATTATATCAGGTCGGTTTTGTTTACTTGATCGCAATGGAAATACATAAATAAATAAATTTAAAATCTCAATAATTAGAAATGATATTTCAGCAATCGTGTCATCATTTAAGCTTATATATGGCTATCAAGTTTTTTTTTGTATGTATGTATGTATGTATGTATGTATGTATGTATGTATGTATGTATGTATGTATGTATGTATGTATGTATGTATGTATGTATGTATGGCATTTACACCTTTCTCACCATCATAACTTATCTGCCCATCCTTATCTGTGTCAGCCTCTTTAATCATTTCCCCTATCTCTTCGTCTGTCAGTTTCTCTCCTAGATTGGTCATTACAGACTTTAGCTCCTCGTTGCAAATGAATCCATTACCGTCCCTGTCAAAAATGTTGAAAACATCCTTGATTTCTTCCTCCGTGTCGGCTTCTTTCATCTTTTTACCCATCATGATGATAAATTCGTTAACCTCGATGATGCCATTTCCTGAAATGCAAAGACCGAATGAATGAATGCATGTGTGTGTGTATGTGTGTGTGTGTGTGTGTGTGTGTGTGTGTGTGTGTGTGTTATTTGCTACGTCAGCTGAGCCATGGTCTGTCTAATGGTTGGCAACATTGTTTCTAAGATAGATGTTTGCGGGTTAAATTCCTGCCCTAGCCATATTTTGTTCAGATGGGCATGACAACTAACCTGGATTCGAAACACACTCACTCTCCCCAGCCCTGGCCGGCTGCCTCTGTGTCTCCTTGGAAGAGGCACATCATCCATTTTGACAACAAGAACAAACAAAAACTTGCTCTAGTCGACTATTATAAACAAGCTGGAACTGGACATTCGTATCTGCATCTCTTCCAAACATGTCATATCAGAAATTCCAGTGATCCTGCTGCAGAGGACTTCGTTTACTTAAATATTGAAAATTGGTTTCCTGATGTTCGGGCAAAATACGACAGGTCTAAATCGGCATCCATAGATGAGATTTATTAAATAATTGGTAAAATTGTATGGGTAATGTTTCATATGCTGCACTTTAAAATCCAATCTACTCATATGAAGGGGTAAATTTCAGGCGATCTATTAATAATACATTAGGTGAGGCCAGAGAACCATTAGTTAGATTTATGGAGACAAGCCCGTGTCAAAGGGTGTTCTGTCTAGTATAGTGTTATTCCTTTAGAGTGGGACTGTTTTTACTAATTAGAATCTTTATTTATTCAGCAGCAAGACTGACTGCTAGAGACATTTTAAAGTTTCATTTCATGTAAAAAAAATATCAGACTTGAGAAAACACACAAATTCTGTTACTTAAAAACGACCAGGTCAGGCTGACCAGACGTAAGCGACTCGGGGAGAAAGCGTGGCAAAAGACATTTAATTCTGTTTGGTCACGGTTAAATAAGGTGGGTGTTTTCACAAGAAATTTCATAGGATTTAATATCGCCCCGTCGAAATCAGAAATTAGTCTGAATGTTTCCTGTAAGAGGGCAAGAGATACCATTCGCTAAGACTCCGGATGTTATTTAAGAGAAATACATTCGTTAAGGAAGCGTGGTCGAAAACCACAAAAACAAGGGTTGAGTGACACCAAAAAACGTAAAGGTATAGTGTCACAATTTCATGTAATTTGTTGATGCGATTTATATTATGTTTGCTTTAGTTTACAGGTCTTGCATGATTTCATTTGATACATCTCTATAATAATGTGCTTTTGAATTATCAATCGGAAGTTCTTGCATGATTTAATTTGATACATTTGTATAATGATGTGCTTTTGAATTATGAATCGGAAGTCTTACCTTAATTCTTAGTTAAGAATGACGTAGTGTTAATTTATGTCGTCGTAAAACACTATGCTGAGTTATGAGTAGGAAGTGTTACGTTAATTCTTGGAGAAGTTTGACGTATTGTTTTAATTTATCAGCTTGTTTGCATAATAATTAGGTTCTAAGAATTTAATGCCTTACATTAGTTAATAATGTACGAGAATATATGTGAATTCACCAAATTTAGATTTCATAGATGAGTCAGCGACAGTGTATTCAATTTATTTGCTGTGTAAATTAAGGCGGGTCCATAATTCAAAGCCTCGATGTATAGTGCGTTAATGTATAATGTCAAGGCATAACGAATTAGCAATTTGTTTATTACTAGGGCCATTTGAGGACATGTGTATTTGATTACTAGCCTATAATATGTTTACCACTGATTGAAATATCTGATTTTCGAACCAGGAATAATGAAAATTCTCAACTGTATCAATTGTAAGGAGAGACTTAGGGTTGTTTAAGTTGTTTTAAAAGGGAAAAAGAGCTTTTTGTAACGTCTTGAGGTTACATAAACTGAGTCGTACACTTTGGAAAAGAAATTTTAAAACAGGAATTGCAGTGCGGGCATGATACAGTGGAAAAGTCTGGAATCGCACCGAAATTCTACGTGTGCGGGGATTATCTAGAGACGGATGATAGAAGTGTCTTATAGAACCAACGTCTGAACGGAACAAAGAGCAGGGGACCGTGGACTGTCAGGTTATGAAAACGAACAAGGCGTTGACTTATATTGTACCACTCGATCCTATGATGATTGAAAGCTATAAGTAACAGATCGGCTAATTTATTTAAATCTATTTTCGAATTTTATTGTAATTCGGTGAAAGTTTCATTTCTAAAGTAGAGTGTATTCCTAATGAAAGGAAGTTTCATAATTGTGTATGTACTTGATTAAATTGTTTGTTTATCTTTACGGGGGCTCATAGTTGTTTGTTCAATATACCTGCTCAGTTTACTCTATCTAGTCTCATACTCGAACCAGCAAATTATATCGAGGGTGGTCATTTCTTAGATAACGCGTACCAAAAGTGAGTGGGTTATAGTATTATTATTATATGTTGTACAATACCCCTTGACAAAGTGGGACTTAACACCTACCCTTTGACAAGTGGGGCTCGTACAAATATGCTTTACCACCACCACCTGACAACTCACCATCCGTATCTATTTCATTCACCATGTCTTGCAACTCTGCTTCCGATGGATTCTGTCCAACAGATTTCATCACATTCCCGAGTTCCTTAGTGGTAATGGAGCCGTCCCCATCTTTGTCAAAGAGCCGGAAGGCTTCTTTAAACTCTGTTGAAAAACACAACATGTTTCCTATACAACTTTTGTATGTATATGCAGTCTACATATGGAATAACGTCATGCAATATACTGCATCAATCGCTTTAAGAAAACACATTGCCCACAACGAATCTCCCACCTCTATATTTCCGCGTCATACCAATCCCTTCAGCAAGTTTCTTAATTAAGCTGGGGAACAATATTCCAATTTCTATATTTATTTCTTCAGTTACAACACCACTTGATTCTAGTATACATTAATCACCATTTATCTTTATAATATTTTCATTCAATGAATGTTGTCGTCAAGCCTATGCAAGAATGAAGCATTGCTGAACGTCTACATTTCCTGACGTGGACCACTGTTTCTGACAATATATCTATGATAAGGGCAAGAGCCATTTCATTCCCTTTATGTTAATCATCTTTCATCTTCCTCTACTGTGTCATTACCGTCAACTCCTTTAAAATTATGCCCATACCATCAACTCCTTATACTGTGTCGATGCCATCGACTTATACTGTACTGCTTTCTTTTAACTATTTATACTTTGTTGATTCCTTCAATTTATTATACTGTCCTGGTTCATTTAACTTATTATACTGTATTGATTCCTTCAATCCATTATACTGTACTGATTTCTTTTAACTATATATACTTTACTGATTCCTTCTATGTATTATACTGTACTGATTCTTTTAACTCTTTATACCGTACTGATTCATTGGATTCATTATACTGTACTGATTCCTGTTAACTCTTTATACTGTACTGATTCCTTCGACGCATTATACTGTACTGATTTATTTTAACTATTTATACCGTACTGATTCCTTCGGTGCGCTATACTGTACTGATTTCTTTTAACTATTTATACTCTACTGATTCCTTCAATTCATTATGCTGTACTGATTTCTTTTAACTCTTTTTACTGTACTGATTCCTTCAATTTATTATATTGTACTGATTTCTTCAATTCATTATACTGTACCGATACAACCAACTCTTTATACTGTAATGATTCTTTGAACTCTTTAGGACTTGAAAAAGGTTTTTATGGTTCTTTACAAGGTTTACATGACGCTGTCTGATACTCATTTCTGTAGGAGGCGAAAAGGGCCTTGCATAAAATGCAAAGTGGTATCTCCAAGGAAAAATGTGAAAATAACACTAACCATGTTATTGAAGAAATCATATTTATCTTCTTAAAAAAAAACAAGTTGAGAAAATTGTCTAATAACATTTGTATAGCGTCATCAAGCCAGGGATCCGTGATATCGAAACTGTTGCATGATGATCTTTCGTTAAATAGAAGAATCTCTTTATCTCCCTCCACCCTCCCTCCGCCCTCTCACTGTCACATTTAGTCGATTTACGCTCAATCGTATCTTTGGTTTTCTAATGGACACATGAAAAAGTCGGTCAAATCGATTATGGGTTAAATGTGTCCTATTGTGTGCTCATTGTTACGAATACATATATATATATATATATATATATATATATATATATATATATATATATATATATATATATATATATATGTGTATGTGTGTGTGTGTATATATATATATATATATATATATATATATATATATATATGTGTGTGTGTGTGTGTGTGTGTGTGTGTGTGTGTGTGTGTGTGTGTGTGTGTGTGTGTGTGTGTGTTTGGTTTTTGAACATACTCGTCTCATCCCTTATATGAATACAAAATATTGGCCAGTATAAAGTTTCTTTGTTCTATAGTAAAAGATTGTAAGGTACGAATTCAGAGGTGCGTTCTGTTTGTCTTATTAATGACAGAGTATATACATCATGATAGGAAAACTCTGAATTTTTACCTTGCTCAGCCTACTAAGT
>JARLTB010000091.1:0-205000 GCA_030141615.1 Unio pictorum | reverse complement strand
TATATTTATATATGTTAGCACATTAGGAACTCCATGTACATTCGTTTAATAACTTAAAAAATAATGCCACTAATAATAATAGAAATGAAGGTGTACCTTTAAGATGGCAGACGGAGTAATTCATTTCGGCTGGAACTAAACCTGTGCTTAAAAATTTAGGAAGTAGAAACACAGTTGCCAATTAATTTAGACAATTTTGTACGTCCTGGGATCAATGCTAAACTGTGATCGCAGAAATGACATTGACAGTACGCATTTGCATTTCAGTGGCCGAGTGGTCTAAAGCGCTGTCCGTTACGGATCACTGCATCTCACCTCTGCGTGGGTTCGAGTATCAAATTCGGCCAATGTGGGTATGTGAGAAAGCTTGCCAGTAGCTTCTTGTGGGTCGGTGGTTTTTTCCAGAGTTTTACAGGTTCTTCCTCCACCATTTATACTGGCCGCCATATATAGCCTCTGATGTGCTGAAAATTGCGTTAAACCATAAAAACAAACATACTTGCATTTCCGACAAAGTTAGGATTCACTTCAGGAAACTCTAATGACATAATGAAAAATGAAACTTGATAAACTATACACATGCCTGCTCCGTGTGTTTGCTACAAACAAAGTAGTTCCGTATCTATTGCTGCTATTCACAATACTATCGGAACATTTTTAAGTTGCTTCTTTTCTGTTTTAGCTTTCATTTTCATTCTTACAGACAAACATATTACAACAAAAGATAAGAGAGATGATTTAAATCAAGAAAATAGCGCACTACAAACGCAACATGGTTAGCTTCTTGAAAATCGAACTCGGAGCCATTCAGTTGGCGAATTAACTACACCGCTTCTGAGCGAAATGACGAACCAGCAAATCAAACATTTACATGTATTACAGTTAACATAGACCATATGTTTGAGTCTGTCTGTATGTCTGTCTCTGTCCCTCTGTTTGTCTCTCTCTGTCTCTCTCGTTGTCTTTTAGTCTGTCTCTCTCTTTGCAACTTTGAATTACTTTGGATAAATCCCTTGGAAAGTTTATAAACACCATTACGATGACCGAGGTTCTTGTAGGTTAAATTCACATTCAAGTTCTAGGCTTTCATCCAGTGCAGATCCTTTATCTTCTTTATCACTCTCGCCATATATATATATATATATATATATATATATATATATATATATATATATATATATATATATATATATATATATATATATATATATATATATATATATATATATATATATATGTGTGTGTGTGTGTGTGTGTGTGTGTGTGTGTGTGCAATAAACTGAAAACGAACAGTGCAAAACAAGTCATGAGTCTTTTCCAAAGTAAAGTACAAAGCATAGAGAAAACAAACAAATAAAACAAAAGCGGATGCGTTTGCAAAACTTTACATTTCTGTTTCTACAAGAATTGAACCGTTAAATGTAACTAGCCTTTTTCAAACCCGTCGCTGATGTTGGAAAATATTCTTTTTGACCTAGAAATAGATGAGCCATAATGACATACATGTATGTTGTTTAATATAAATTTATGCAAGCGCAAATTATATCCCGAATATGTCATTGTTATAGTAGTAATTAAAGGCTATTAAGCAAATTTAGAGAATTATTTAAAAGAAGCTGTGGCAGCTGCAAAAAATAATTATATTTGTGCATGACTATCTTTTTCTAGTCTCCTTGCTTTAAACCGATATAAAAGAAAAAGAGAGACAGAGAGATTATCTATAAAAATGCGCTGAATAGGTCAGTCACTCTTTGTTATGGCTAGATTCCCGTTGCTTTAAATTCCCCACCCTTCCCCCCGCCGGAGGTGGATCTTACTTCTAGAACTTAGGTACTAACAAGGACGTTGACCAATCAGCGTGGAGCACACTTCTAGCAATAAGTAATATTTGATCAACATTGCAATACTTGGTGACACTGACATTCTTCGATTTCTTGTTCTCAGAACATTAACTGATGGCTTTACTTCTGTGTAGTGAGCTCCAAGATTAGCATACATGTAACAAAATAAGTTATGTAAAGATAATATAGTTGATTTTTGACAAACAATTGACTATTTTACCTGCAAAGGATAAATATCATGTCTTAAAAAACAGCTATCTTATTATCTTAAGGCATGTCAACAACCAGGGTAGAGGACACTCTAGGTCCACTTGTCTTGAAATTTAACATGCAGATCTTTAGTTAAGTTAGTTACATCACTCTTGAGGTCTCCACTACATATGAAAGCCTGAATGTTGGGTTCTCACTTTATCAGTAATGTATTTTTGGATAATTTAATTGCATTGAAGTGAATACATGTGTTCATAAACTCATCTATATTACATGGATAATATATTGGAGGAAATGAAAAGACCACACCTACCGTATATCATTCAGTTATATCCCTTACACTAGACATAAGATTTCAAGAAATAAAAACTCACATTTTCAATGATTGGTTATTGAATTAAAGAAAAGATTTGTGAAGTATTATATTAGCCCTCAGTCTTGATACAAATGTAACTAGAAGTACTTTAATAACTTCTCGAAGTAAAGTTAACAAGTTTAAAAACTGATAAAGTATGTTTTGTTTGGTTTAGGTATTTTTCTGCCTAACTGCAGCCCATTATTGTTAATTTTGTATGTAGAAGAAATATAAATTATATGCATCTATATTATCTACATTATTCACTATTTTAATTTTAACGGGGAATAAACACCATTTCACCTGAAATGTTGATGCCTGTAAGGGATGTTAAAGCACAGGTGCCTTGGAATTGTCCTTGGATCTATGGGGCACTGTCTCCATATATTGTCCAAAGTAATGTCATTAAGCTCTCACTTCTCATTTTTCTCATTGCTGCTTTTGTCTCCTTTAATTCATTTATAATAAGCAACATCTCCCATTTAAATACACACTTTCCTCCTGTTTTTAACTCCACTTGACTCACTATACTCATCGCTTATTTCTGGCATTGTTCTGTATTCTATTCCCCAATCTTCACCCCAGTGCTGAAGTAGGATAGAAAGTAGATTTATTTCACAAAACATTAGCATTGAGGTCTATGGAAAAACAATTGGTATCGTGATATCTAATGCAATATACGAGTCCTAACTCATAACTGTAAAAGTAAGACCCACGAACTTTAAAAGTTTTAAAAATATTTATTATTTAAATCGATTATGTCGAGCGAAAAAGCTTAAATGTTAAAGCATCGGACTATGCTGCCTAAATAATGGAGTAAATACTTTCCAGAATAATAGGGTCACCTTATATTGATCTGGCATTCATTAATGTCTGAGTAAGTGCGTAATCCGTGACCTTTGACCAGTACCTTTCTTACTCGTATTTTTTAAAGGCTGAGAAGGAAGGATATTGCATGTTTTGTCAGTTTAAATCAAGGTTTGGTTAGTGGAAAAAAATTAGCGAACGATATCGGGAGTACCTTTTTACGAGGTGGATAGATCAGAGTTACTTTGTAATTTGAGGAACTGAGCGACGGTTATCGAGAGTATTACGGGGTGGAGGTATTGTTGATCTGTGGTCTTTACCCATTTGTTGTTTCATTGTATCCTCTACCGATTTTAGAAACTAAACGCTTAAATGATATAAAAATGCACAAAACTTAGTCAATGTATTCGATGATTTATAATTTCTAACCTGATTGTCCCCAGGGTTCCGAAACTTGTCAAATTATTTGGAGTTTTCAGTCAAACAGAAGTGTCTTTAGTAGTGCAGTCGCCATATTTGCATGGGCGAGTACATGTTTTAAAGAAACGTATGTGAATTAGTTCTTTGATAATCTCAATAATTCCGAAACTGTTGGAAGTTACATATCTTTAAACACTGTATATAAGAATTCCTACTTTTTATTTCTTCAGTTTTTGTAGAAATATTAAAACTAGACATTGCACATATTGGATACAAACTGCACATTATTTACTGAAATATACTGCTCTAGAAACCAGTGAAGTGCCGTGAGCAGACTATCTGGCTGATGGCATCGAGGGATTCAGTTTGCTTTGAAATGCCAATAAGTCGACGGTGTTAGGAACCTCTTAGAGACAATCAAGTTAGAAATTATAAATCAAGAAAAGAAATGGCTATGTTTTGTGCATTTATTATAGCCCTGGTGATTTTCGTTTTTAACATTGGTGGGGGAGGGGTTACAAATAAACGGGAGGGTGTGCGAATACTATAATTGCGTTTGGACAAATCTGTAATTTATCTGCATGACACAAATGGTAATAAATCTAACAAATTTTAGGGGAGCACATTAACTTGTTTGTTTGTTTGTTTGATTAGGATTTTTAACGTAGCTTTAACAATTTTTCAGTCATATCGCTACGATGTCTGCATTGAGGCAGTTTATAGTGATGTCTAGCACTGAGACATCATGCCGCAGACATGTAGCATGATGTCTCACCCAGTCACATTATCCTGACACCAGGCCGACCAGTCCTAACACTAACCTCTTAATGCTGAGCGTCAAGCGAGGCAGCTGTTAGTACCATTTTTGTAAGTCTTTGGTATGACTCGGCCGGGGATCGAACCGACGACCTCCCGCTTCCGGAGCGGACGCTCTAACCACTAGGCCACCGGAGCGGTTATATTAACTTGTCGATAAACACATAGTTCAATGATGATCATAACGTGCACGCAGATTCTTTACGATCATTTTTAAACTAAAGAACTAACTGTGCTCACAAGATTCTGTCAATACACAACATGAGGCTCTAAGTTAAACAAATGCAGCAACTCGTTTAAAAATCACGGAAGATCCCATATCTGCAAATATGTGTATATTTACCAGCGGCGTCGCTAGGGTTGGTGTCACCCAGTGCGGTAAACTCATGGTGTCACCCCCTCCAGACTTCCACCATGGATTTCTTCTTCTTCAAATAAGTCCACAGCATAAAAATGACAAGAACAAAAACAAATTACTTGAAGGTCAGAAGGTAAAAGTATTTAAGAACTGTAACAACGTTAACTTATAGTTATTTTTACATTAAACTTACTTTATTTAAAATTTTCCTTTTGGTGTCACCCCTCTGAGATGGTGTCACCCGATGCGGTCCGCACCCCCCGCACCCCCCGCACCCCCCTAGCGACGCCACTGATATTTACAATATGAGTATGATACGTACACCAATGATCAATTAAAAAACGCTGAAAGATAAGTTGAATTCAGAAAATTCGCTCTTGCACTGCATTCAACTGTAGGATGCAAAGGGCAGTAATTTCAACAATCATATAAAGAGCTCACTTACTTGTCTATGTACGGATAATCTAAATATCGCCATAACATGCCAAAGTGTCATAACAGTCAGTTGGAAAATGTAAAACCAAATGCATTTAGAATGTAATATCATACACTGCGCCGTGCTACATGAAAATTAAAATTGCATGAATACCATGATTCGTGGACAGTTTCGCAGTGATCAACCACAACCATGTGGGACTAATTGCGTTCACGCAATCCTGAATTCATCTGCGCGACAAAAAACGGCGGCAATAACTCTTAGCAAAATGTGTTGGAGGACTGTATGTATGTATGTATGTATGTATGTATGTATGTATGTATGTATGTATGTATGTATGTATGTATGTATGTATGTATGTATGTATGGAAGGATGGATGGATGGATGTCCAAGGTTCCTCTGATCCTTGCCACCACATTTGTGATAATTGGACGTTCATGTTGTGGTGTAGGGACGGACGGCATTCCCTATCGAAAAGTTGGAACTCGCCGACACCATTGGTGTCGGCATGGGGTAGCCGCTTACTTGCTGGCCCAGCAAACTTGAACGATCTTTCATCGAGATATACCTGCATGCAATCGATAGGAATATGATTTAGTTTCTCAAACTTCGTGACCACAGCATTCGTTATGTCTCTATTCCGCCCGCAGACCAGACGCAAGTATATCGTTGCTGAAATTTGACCTGGATCTGGCAGTTGCATTCTTAGCCAAATGACTCGCAACTTGCATGTCAATGACATCAGAGGTCAAGTAAGCAAGTAACCGGCTAGATCATGCCGACACCAAATGGTCTCGGCGAATTCCAACCTTTTGATAGGGATTGCGCTCTTACCCTACATCCCAACATGAATGTCCAAATATAAAAATGGGGTGGCAAGAGTTAAAGTAAACTCGGACTAGTATGTATGTATGTATGTATGTATGTATGTATGTATGTATGTATGTATGTATGTATGTATGTATGTATGTATGTGTATGTGTGTGTGTGTGTGTGTGTGTGTGTGTGTGTGTGTGTGTGCCAAAATGAAAATACCCTTTTCTTATGCAAAGTTGTACACCTTATTCAAATAAAACTCACTTTTGTGAATAGTCCATGACCTCTATTTCCCCCCTCCTACGACACACTGGGGAGGGTGTTCGTCAAGCCAACTACGTTGGGATGGGTGAAGGGGTGAGATTGGTGCTGGATTATGGATCCGAAATAAGACTGAGGCTTTAATTCACATCAACGAATTTTATTTCAATTTCATTGTATAGCATTAAACGTTTGTCTTTAATTATTGAAGGAAGTTAAAAGATGAATGATACATTGAGATACGGAAGGTTACTATGTCATTAAAGAATTTGTGTGAATATAGGGTGTGTTTGTGGCACTGCATTATTGCGCACGTACTGAAATTTACTTTACTGAACAATCGCAATACTTGAATCGACTCCACCAAGAAAAAATGTATTCGTTGGTATCTATAACGAATATACGGAGACATTGCGCAAAGTTAGATAGCAGTTGATATTTGCCAGGCTGAATGTTTGTGTTTGGAGTGTTGTGGGGTGGAGGTGTGGGTTGGGGGACAATGAACATGCAAATGACAACGCCCCCCTCTCTCTCTCTCTCTCTCTCTCTCTCTCTCTCTCTCTCTCTCAGTAATAAAAATAATATTATTAGAGAAACTCGTTCGATTTTTTGTTTCTTTGTTCACAACCGATTTACGCCTAAAAGAGATAATCTTTGGGAATCTTTTAATTTCATTATGTGGTTTCGTTGTCTTATTATGTAGGTGACTTCATGACCTGACTGTAATACTGTGTCAGAAATCCGGCGACCGATATAAATATTAGTTAAAGAGTGGTACATCTTTGAGTTCAAATGGCGACTGATAGAAATTTTAGTTAAAGAGTGGTATATTTATTTAGTTCAAATGGTGACCGATAGAAAGTTTAGCTAAAGAGTGGTGTATCTTTTAGTGTTTTGTTTTCTTTGAGTTGAGTTGAAATTTTTGCTACTTGGTGCTCAAAAGCATCGTGACGAAATCTGAAACGATAAATTATAATCTTCAATTATTACGAAAGAATAAGGTTTAAACTTCTCTTCTTAACAATTTATTTCTATATGTTTTGACAAAGCGATTTTATAATACGCTATTAACGTCTCAAAGGTTTCATAATAAGTTTGTAGAGGTTTTAAAATTTCATAGTTAGCAATAATTATAAAATAATTCTCACAAATAAAACCTTAACTGTATGTACCTGAAAAGTCGGCAAAGAAATATTAGAGCAATATTATTTTCCAATGTTTATATACCTCTCCATACGATGTTGTAAATTTATTACATAACAAGAGTTCCTGATAATAATTTATTTCAGTTAAATATCATGAATGTTTAGAGACAAAACAAAGATTTGACTGCAATATTAAACAACGTCATTACGTTAGAAATTACGTCACAAAATATAACTTAGCCGTTTCAAGTTTAGGATTGAATATTAATTCCCTTCGTATTGATTTATGTACCAAATGTGTTTTTGGTTTCTCAACCTCCTTAGTCTGATATTTTAACCTTGTTCCAAAAAATTCGGAATCTAAATATTGAATCAATGTAACCCAGTTTTCGTAAGCAAATGCTAAATTATTATTACGCCCCAATTTTTCAGAAATTGTATGTTTGCAAAGCGTAATGTTAGTGTGATAAATTGGCAGCGTACCTCAATCCCACCTCGTATTGATAGGATATACTATTGGCATTACCAGTGTGCCACCCACCCACCTACCTAATATTGGTATGATATACCATTAGCATTTTCAATGTTCCTCCCACCCACCACGACATTCATAGGATATAACATTAGTATTACCAATGTGCCACCCACCCACCCACCTAATATTAATAGGATATACCGTTAGCATTATCGATGTTTATCCCACGCCCCTAGTATTGATAATATATGCTACTAGAATTGCCAGTGAGGCTTCAATTTTCTAATATTGATTGGATATACCATTAGCATTACCAGTGAGCATTTCAGTTTCTAATATTGATTGGATATATCATTAGCATTGCCAGTGAGCATTCCAGTTTCAAATCTTGATTGGATATACCATTAGAATTGCCAGTGAGCATTCCAGTTTTTAATATTGATTGGATATACCATGAGCATTGCCAGTGAGCCTTCCAGTTTCAAATATTGATTGGATATGCAATTAGCAATGCCAGTTATCCGTCCATTTTTTAATATTGATTGGATATATCATTAGCATTGCCAGTGAGGCTTCCAGTTTTTAAAATTGATTGGATATATCATTAGCATTGCCAGTGAGCATTCCAGTTTCAAATCTTGATTGGATATACCATTAGAATTGCCAGTGAGCATTTTAGTTTCTAATATTGATTGGATATACCATTAGCATTACCAGTGAGCATTCCAGTTTCTAATATTGATTGGATATACTTTTAGCATTGCCAGTAGTCCGTCCAGTTTTTAATATTGATTGGATATATTATTAGCATTGCCAGTGAGGCTTCCAGTTTTTAAAATTGATTGGATATATCATTAGCATTGCCAGTGAGCATTCCAGTTCCAAACATTGATTGGATATACCATTAGAATTGCCAGTGAGCATTTCAATTTCTAATAATGATTGGATATACCATTATCATAGCCAGTGAGCCTTCCAGTTTCAAATATTTATTGGAAATACCAGTAGCCTTGCTTTTTGTAGCGAAAAGTATCAGGGAATAAATACCAGTGGTGTATTCCTTTTCAACACCGTACGTCGTAGAAACACGATTAATGCAATTTAACGGTAAAAGATCGTCGCTGACGCTAATATATTCACCATTATAATTTATGCTAATATATTCACCATTATAATTGATGCTAATATATTCACTATTATAATTTATGCTAATATATTCACCATTATAATTTATGCTAATATATTCACCATTATAATTTATGTGCCCGTTTCCAAGTTTGTCCGCAGCAGTAATCATTTCATCGACCTCGTCGTCGGTCAGTTTCTCCCCTAAGTTGGTCATCACGTGACGTAGCTCTGACGCATTTATAAAACCATTGCCGTCCTTGTCGAACACTCTGAAGGCTTCTTTAATTTCATCTTCTGTGTCCACGTGCTTGATGTTCCTTGCCATCATCTTCAAAAAGTCAGGAAACTCGACTGTGCCGTTACCTGAGAAAAATAAGAGCACCGTAGGTGTGCTAAGCTCAGTATAAGACTGTTTGTCTATTTTTGAGAGTCGATGTTTTTTCTGTTCTAAAAACATTGCTTGTTTTGTCGTTATGGCTGGCAATCAAAATATGCACCACAAATATTTAAACTGAACGGGAATCTAAACAATCCTAACTTGAAAATGATTTTAAATTCTAGCAATTTGTTTATTCCGAAAAATGACATTTTCAAAATATGCCACTTATTTATTCCATACAGATTTAATAATCTTGTGTTGTGTTTTTCTTTTGTTGTTTTGTTGTTGTTGTTGGTTTATGTATAATTTGTTATTTGGTATATTTTCGTTTGTGTTGATCTTTTGCTGACTTTGCACCCTTAAAAAAGGAATCGGTAGAATGGGCTGCTTTCGCACCAGTTTTTCACTATATTGTTTCATACATACATACATACATACATACATACATACATACATACATACATACACACACACACACACACACACACACACGTACGTACGTACGTACATACATACATACATAGCAATATAGTTAAAAGTAAGCTAATCAATCCTAGCTCCTAAGACAAAATATTTTCAGATGGAAAAGCGCAGACATGTTGTGTTTTCCACTTGTTTTGGTGACTGGGGAACAATGCTAATTGAGAAGAAGACTGTTAGGATAGATATAAGACAGCGAATATGACCATACCTTCAGGGTCTACTTCATTAATAATAGCCAGAATTTCTGCTTCGGATGGATTTTGCCCTAGGGACCGCATTACCGCTCCAATTTCCCGTGTTGTAATGCAGTCATCTCCGTCTTTGTCAAACAAACTAAAGGTCTCTCGGATTTCTGGAATTGAAAAGACGAGTATATTTAAATCTACAACACTAATCATCTGCACAGAAGAATAAGGTGTATAAATACATCAAGTAAAGCACGTGATGTTTTAATATGTATATACTCATTCGATCTGAACTTAAATACAATTATTCCATAATCACATTTTCAGACTGATCTTCGAATTTGATAGTCTACAAGAATAAGATTATACATAGCAATTTTTAAGACGCTTGTCGATAACTTATATGCCACGTAAATTATGAAGTTCACCATGCTAAAAGTAGATACGTAATCTGTTCTATTTATATTTGGCATTGTCGGAAGAAATTGACTGATATTAAATATTGAATCATAGAAACAGAATTAATGTGATTTCTTTCCATTACAGCCTGACATTTACAACACCTCTCTACTATGCAACCTCTCTTATACGCAGCCTCTCTATTAAGAAAGATTTATCTCACACTTTAAGAAGTGAATCGGCAGTGAACGTACAACAACATTTTATAGGAAGACGTACACGTGAACGGACTGAGAGGCAGAAAAAAATTAATTATACTTCCTTCGGTTCTCATTCGAAAATGACATGAAGACAAAACTGGCCTGCAAATTATTTCTTCAGTTTCTTTACTTCCACCACTGAGTTCATTTTTTTTTTTTGGGGGGGGGGGGGTGAAGTGGGAAAATAAGTTCTTGCTTGTTTAGCTATTAAACTAAATTTACCGGCGATAATATCAACTTTCGATATTCAACAACTACACACGGGCCACGCGTGAATTACGCACGGAATATGCTCTAAACACTCCAAGGACAATTCTATTTAGAGGTAGATTTGACCTTTTTCTTTTATTTAGATGAATACTTTAAAGAAACTCTGCAACTCACAAACCAAATACATACACCGTAGTCTCCTAGTATATTATATATGATAAATAGGTTGTGGTTTTCAAAATTTTAATTCTACACATCCTGGTAGGGGTACGAAATAATTCATGTTAAATGCCATAGGTCTTTCGTAAGACACAAACTTAAAAGCTTTTATTACATTTACATACTAATATTAATCACTCACAACACATGTGATGTGTTGAGAAATAAACTAGACTAGCTGAATAGGCAAAAACGTAATCATTATAAGGATAACAACGTGTTTATCACAAATAAACAGCTATTGAGTGCATGTGTTCCGTAGGCTACATCTGTTCTAGAAACTAGTAAGCTACAATGAGTAAACGAAAACAACAAAAAACAAGTTTTGATGAGCACTGAATCACGTGTTCGAGACATTAATCCTTCTTGTATTCATTGTTTTCTCGATAGATTATGACTGGTGATATTGGGACAAGTTTGTTCTTTGTTTATGAAACATATAATTTACAATGCATGATGGCTAGTAAATCTGGTGGAGGAGAGAACCCGGAAAAAACCAAAAACCCACAGGAAGCCACTGGAGGCTTTCTCACAAACCTACGTTGACCATTGTGAAAGCAATGTGTATATATCTCATCTAACACTGAATAGTGTAATAATACAAAATCTAAGCAAAGCAGGGTTTAAGATAATAATGTATTTAAACATAACAGTAATGTTGAATTAAACATAGACATTTATTCTAAATAATGTAAAGTTTCAAGTAAGAACAAAATTGTTACAATATATTTTTGTAAATCTCCCCCACCTACCCACCCAAAAATGAAACGAAAATAAAGTACAATTTAAGATGCCGATTCATTCATACTGCTGAAAACGCTTGTATTGAGTATATTACCTGCTATATGCTCTTCTGTCAGTCTGTCTCCCTGCAAAGAGACAAGAATATATTAAATACCTTATCAATAAGTGATTCCTCAGTACGTACGTTATTTGGTCCTTATGACTATCATTCAGCAAAGGCATCATATTTTGTAGATGTAGGAAAACAGGTGGGAAGGAGGCAAGTTGTATATCGACAACAGTAATATGCTGTTCGAAGCGATGTTTAAGACTGAAACTGAAATTTGATTCCCAGTTTGTGTATTAACGCTGCGCTCGTATTATTTCTTTTGAATTAAGTAATAAAGTGTGATTTCACCTTTGTCTTTCGTGCTGCCGATCGTACGTCCATGGCAAAGCTTCATTCACCTTCTGTCACAAACTAGTCTTGACATGCAAATAAAGGTCGTATGTTGTTGTTATTAATTTTTAAAACAAAAAATTCTGTTTATTTTTTTTTTTGGGGGGGGGGACACTTTGATCAGAACTAACTGCCATTTCAACTGGTACCCATCTCTGTATGCGTGGTGTTGGACGTGCTTTTAATGAAAACTACATGGGTATCCGCGGTAGCCCAGAAGATAGCCTACCAGACTTGCTACTAAAGAGTGCGCGTTCGAATCTTACTATCGAATCAGTCCTTTCTGGCCAGCGCTGTTTGCCCTGGGCAAGGTACCTTATTCCAATTAACTCAGCATATAAACAACCTTGCAGTGAAACATAAAGTCCAAAACGAAATAAATATCGATATCCTAAAAGTTTGTTATGTGTTGAGAATATTTTTTTGGCAGCCTATTATGCTAAATGTTTACCCTAAAGATACATTTTTATAATTCAACAATCACGCAGGTCATGCTGGGAATAAATTCGGTCGGATTCTTTGTTGATGTAACTAGGATGAAACTTTTTGTTTGATGTAACATTAAACGATCTCAATGATAAAAAAACACGTTCGTACTGTTTGTTTCGCTTTCGTTGTTGATTCACTATGAGCATTCTATCTTTTCGTTGTAATATCCGTTGTTCTGCTTTATTTTTTATTTACTTTTTGCCTTTCGCTGAAAAAAGGGCGTGATGGGCGAGAGAGAAAGGCCTTCCATACTCAGGGGGATAAGGTGAGACCAGTTGAGTTACATATTTTAAAAAAAAATCGTTAATGTTATCAAGTCAACTATACATTGTAAAAATGTATCTGATTTAGAATTCCTTTCTTTGTAATGTATGTGCTAATATTTCGTTGATGAAATTGTTCTCATTTTAGATGTATCCTTGCGTTTTTGTGCATTTCTTTATTTTTGCATTTTCAGAGCTTAACGTTTAATTGGTCCGATATAGCTATTATTCTGCTGACGTGCTGTTAAATGTTATAAACATACATACCAGAGGGATAGTAGTCGTCGACATATTTTGGTGAAATCACCCAATCTAAGTCTTAAATATGTGTTTTCACACTTCTGACTCAACCAACCCCACCCGCAACACGCCAAAAAAAAATTCGGACACTTCATATTTAAATTTAATTTACCGTCTTAGATGTTTAAATCCTCCATTATATTCACTCATTTTAATGGCTGATTGGTTTGTTTCAATGTTATGGAACAAAGACGCAGCTGAATACTGCTGAGAGAGAGAGAGAGAGAGAGAGAGAGAGAGAGAGAGAGAGAGAGAGAGAGAGAGAGAGAGAGAGAGAGAGAAGAGAGAGAGAGAGAGAACTAAGTGTCCACGCAAAAATGTGTACGTTTTAATATGGAAACCACTGCAAGACTGCATCTTCATTGTTAAACAGATATCAGAAATACGTTATGCCCTGTCCTTTTCATATTTGTAAATTATTAAAAACCGTAATTACAAGTGAATGTTGTGATGTAAAACGATTGTACAGCTGATGTTACATCACATCGGTGCATATACATTAAAACATTGATTAAGGTACTTACCATACTTCAATCGTTCATTGACCAATCCGGTGTACATGTGGATATTGGGCTCAAGAACAATACCTATCATGATAGGTAAACACTGAATATATTTCACGGGTAAAATTGGACTTGTTGCTCATATTTCAACAACAGCCCTAAGACAATGCGACCATTTGTTTTTACTTTAGATTTCTATCAAGGCACGATAGCGTGAAAGAAAAGTAATACTTAAGTTTAGAATAACTCTCACAAAGGGATAGAATGGTTCTCTGAGTTCGATTACCTATTCTGAAGATTATTAAGTCGATACTCATTCGACACTCATATAAATGTAGAACCAGACAGCCGTTGTTCGCGATGAGTACGAGGTAACGATTGGTCGTAAATAAAATTGTATGTTACAAATAGCGACTTAAAAGAAAGTGAACACCTAGCCATTCACTTACGAAACTTTCCGGCAGGTTTGGTACTGGACTGAAAAGCTGGAATTGTCTCTTTTCTCTATAACGAGTACCTGTATATACTACACCCTGCTACAATGCTTAGATGATGGTATGTATCTAGCACCTGATGTATCATGAATAGAAATATTAGCATCATTTCCTTCCAAAACGTATATTTTGCTTCTCTCTCTCTCTCTCTCTCTCTCTCTCTCTCTCTCTCTCTCTCTCTCTCTCTCTCTCTCTCTCTCATATATGTTCTACAAAGCTGTTGAACAATTTGAAAGAATTTGCTGAACTGTTTTCAATAAAAAGTATTAGGATATTGATTTCTTCATGACTTGACCTTAGTGCTCGATAACGTCTTCCAGCTAATAAATACACACTACCAACTCCAGCACCAAGATTAGTATAGTCTTCCAGTAATTCGAAAGTGAATTAATCTGGCAGTAACAATGGGTGAATTTTCCTTGTTATATTAAAGAGAGAGTGAGAGTAAGATTTGGATTCTTATGTTTGACAATCTTTCAGTCATATCGATACGATGTCTGCAATGTAACAGTTTATAGTGATGTCAAACACTGAGGCATCAAGCCACGGATTTGTAGCATGATGTTCCACCTACTCACATTGTCCTGACACCAAGCCGACCAGTCCTAACACTAACTTTTAATGCTGAGCGCTAAGCGAGGCAGCTGTTAGTGCCATGTTTGTAAGTCTTTGATATGACTCGGTCAAGGATCGAACCCACGACCTCCCGCATCCGAGGCGGACGCTCTAACCGATAGGCCACCTAGGTGGTCTAAGAGTTATGGTTTGCAACTATGTGTATGACCCTTTTCCTAATCAACATGTATATGTCCTTCTCTCAGGATCACTCGTCAAAAATGTCTTATTTCAGTTTGTCCAAAATGCATTTCTTTGCATTTTTCGTTCACCGATTTTGCATGTTTTTAGCTATGCATAAAATCATTGGTTTCTTGGATGTATTAATTTTTTTATATAAAACGCTTCAATACTGATAAAAAGAGGACGAAAACACAAATAATTCTTTAAAATCCAGAAGGAATTGTAGGTTAGTGTATTATTCATTATCCTTAAACACAAGCGATCATTTGAAGAGTTTTAAGCAGCATTAGCGTAAGTGTACTAAAAATATAAATAACTTTTATTTTATAGTCTTACTTGCATTTTCTTTCTGCAAAGTGTGTGGAACACAACATCTAGAAGTTTTGGTTACCATAAAGAAAGACGTTTAAGTAAGTGAATTTATATTTTCAAATGAACCTGACATTGAAGGTAGGTGTGGTGCGTCGAGATGAAAAGACATTGCTAATTGATTCTTCAGTTTGAATTCGAAACCAATCCATCCACGTTTTGGGATCATGACTATATTCAAACCTGAATACAGCTTTGTAAATGACGTTGACTTTACTCCAGAGATAAATAATGCAGGTGTGAAAAGACCAGTCCCGGATTACCCATTAGGCAGAGTAGGCAACTGCCTATGGGCCCCGCGACTTTTATGGGCCCCATCAGGGGCCCCCAGGGGCCCCCATGAGACCGTGACCGTGGGTCTGGGGCCCCAAAAGTTTGACTGCCTATGGGCCTCCACGGTGCTTAATCCGGCGCTGAAAAAGACAACCAAAAAAAAAAACAAATAAAAAAAAAATTCATACTGATTATATAGTCTAAATAGCAGTGCTATCCATATAAAAGTTTATCTTGGACATATAAACCTTACACAGGAAACCCACCCCCACCCAGAAATCACTGTAGCCTCAACTACTGATGAACTTATTGGCTTCCACGTCTCGCATTCGTTATTGCAGGAGAGACACACACGATCACGACTCACTACATCTTTTAACATTTTGTACCTTAAAATATTGTCTGTTAACTGGTACACAAACCTCGAACGATCTCCACTGATTCATGTCCAACAATGAAATGCAGAGAAGGTGTGAACGAAATGACTAAATAAGTATTGAATCAATGTTGAAATTTGATTGAAGGGTCAAAAGTCAATCGCTGTCGATTTTACAATGTCGAAAGGAACTATTTCCTGTTTACCTGTTGTTCTGACAATAATAATTGCCCATTTTGAATGTAAAATCTTGTCAATTACACTAAAAAAAATAATTCATGCACGATGATCACATACCGAGGCTTTATCAACGCATACCATTTGCTGTTTGGAGTTAAACAATTTGTGAAACAAAGCCATCGTGGCAGGGCATTTCGTTTTATAACGGACCGTGGAAATTGTTATGGGGAATACCCTCTCACTTATGCTATATCTAATACTTAAATTGTCCTTTTCTATTGTACTATATTTATAATGGTATGATTTAACCTGAGAACAATATCAATGCAAAGCAAGCAAGATACAAGCCTTTCTGTACACGCATATTATACGTGCCATATGTTACTGCGTGATGATTCCAAACTAGAAGAGTCAAAAGTCCTATCAGAAGGGTAAGAACTATTTCGAAAACTAATACTAAACACAAATTATATATATATATATATATATATATATATATATATATATATATATATATATATATATATATATATATATATATATATATATATATATATATATATATATATATCCCGAATTGCAGCCTACATCGAATGACATTCTATGGCTAACTACAAATCAGTCAGATAATGAATTAGTTTCGTAGCTAGCCAAATGGAATATTATCTAGAAACTTGATAGGGACCGGTGTGAAGGGAACTTTAGGTGCCAATTTATTTAGAATTACTTTATCTGGTTGGTTATGAAGTAAGTCTCGCTGCGAAAAGGTCAGAAAGCACACATCTTATTTTATTCACTTATGTTTACGTTCTGTAAAGATTAGACCTTCTTGAGAGAGTGACCGTAATATAGTATCGCCGAAAAGCATGCGCAAAGCATTATTCGGAAGGAGTTTAAGTTCAGATATCCATTGACTGATTTTGAACGAGAAATTTGTTATTGCGCTAAACGAAGAAGACATGATTGCACGAATATAAATAAATACATACGCTTTATGTATGTTCTTACATCTTGAGTATAAAACGCCATCATCACACATTTGTTTTAAAAGGACGTGTAGATTTAACATGAATTGTTTAGTCTGCAAATTATCTACTTCATCATCATGTATTATTTGCGCCTGAATAGATGGTAGTTCGTCTTGAAATAAGGCAAGCTCACATCCATCATAGCTGAATTTTGCCTATGGTTTTGTAGAGCTGATGTAAACGTCATGAATATAAAAATATCACTATTTACATATTGTATGCAGCTCTCGAATATCGACAGTTATTCACCCATTCTCGCCTTAAAAATATTTCCGTTATTAAGCATCTAAATAACTTAGCAAGTTTGCTTTGTAAAGTACCATACGCCATTATTTTGAAAAGAATACTTTTAGAGCGCTAAAAGTTATTTTCAGAGGCCACTTCAGTTATTTTCACTTAAGGATGCATGCCTGTTATGGGCGTTAACTATTACGTCGTATTTTAGTTTGAGTATTTACCAAATTATACAGCCCTTTAAACTCTTTTTACCCTTAGGCAATGGTTTATTGACCTTTTTATTCTTATGCAAAATAAAGAATCTAAAGGAGATGATGAAATCAGGTAAGAGTTGGATTTATCATTGCTGCGGAGTTGCGTCATGTCATGACGAACTTAGGAGAGACACGTAAACGAGATGATCAGGGAAGCTGATGTTGATGGACATGGTCTGGTTAAATATTAAGGTAACTTCTCTCCATTTTGTGACTCTCCGACAACCTAATTTCCAGCCTCGTGTTTCCTTAGCGTCCGTTTAATTGGTCTTCAGCTCACACTTTCATCTCGCTCAGAATTCCTAGGAAGATAAAATCAAATTCTGGGATGCGTCTAACAGCATCCAGACTGCTCATGGTTATTATATTAAAGACAAGAGATTATCTTGCATTACTTGTCTCACTACTTTTCAGGGCTGGCTTACAAACTGAGTAAATAAGTTTTATATCAGCGAAGGAAATTGCGATGGAGCTACTTATCAAACATCGTGACATATCTGAGGTTATGCTGTATCGTCAGAGGAATTTCAAGTTACTCCGAAGTTTAAGCTCTACATTTACTCTTCTTAGTCTTTGTTTTCTTTTCTTCCTCAACTCTGAAGATGCACACCATATGACGATATATTAAGAATGTAAACTTCCGGATTTAATTAATGGACAAATCTAAATCTCCGTCATTCTATTACAAGTCGGATATTATTTTCTATATCTGTTTTGTTAGCTATGTATTTAGAGAGTATATATGTATATCACTAAATTAGATGACATCTTTCCACGATCCGATGTTATGGAAAATGGATACGTCTGTTTGTGGCGGCAGCATAAATACCATTTGGTATTATATTGGTTTGACGATGGTGCTGTACTAATGAGAGTTATTTTTCAAACTAAGGTTTTAATCTTAAATTCCTTTAAATTTTAAAACTTCTAGTTTCGCTTGAAAGTAAATAGTTGATCAAAAAGTGTCTTAGAAAAATATACTTTCTTTGTATACCAACTTGGCATATTCATTTGAAGCAATTTACAAATTATTTTAAACCATTGGCATCTTTAGCAATTCACATGTTGATTTAAAGTTATTGATATATATCCAATAAAACATATCCGGAGGGTATCTTGAAAGATGGCCGCTATCGCTTAACCGGCTTGATGCAGCTCTCCGTTTATGTGATGTTTTTCATGATACATGTGCTTGTTGTCTATCTACGTCAACATTATTGTGCTTCTTCATGCATTTGCTGTTCAGTTCGTATGTGTTTCTTCATTTCCTTGTTTTGGAAACGAGAACAATAAATTTTTCTCAGCTGTCTGGCTCCAATGTTACGACGTTCATTGTTTTGAATAAACCGCCATCAAATGATTACCAGTCGATCCGTTTATGCGACCATCATTAATTGCTCTAAAGGACCACTCCTTGGCCCTTCATACTACATTGTGCTCAAGACTGAACGAGCTGGGACTACATTCATCATTACTTAAATGTAAACGGAAGCGAAGAATGAAACGTTGTTTAATGCTGGCCGGCGTAAAACAGGAGCATGAATTCCAGTTATCTCCCTTTCGCTCTTTCCCGCTAAACATTTTAAAAATGTGGCCGTTAATTTAGATAATCTGGTGGAAATCCATAATAAATCGTCAACCTTTGTGTCAGCTACCTCAGAGATACCACTGCGCATTGCATTATTCAACGCCCAGTCAGTAGGACCACCGGAAAAGCGCATATAAATAGTTTATTTTATCAAAGATAAGAATATCGACGTCTTTTTCCTGAGAGAAACATGGCGATGAGCCCAAGTGCGTGGGACTAACACCCGCCGCTTATTCCATCAAGTCGTTTCCCTGCCACTCTTGCAAAGGTGGAATTGCTGTCATCACAAAGAATCCCATAATAAAATGTCTTAACTTCAACACAACTTTCAATTTCTGCCACACATCATTTGAACTAGTCCAAGCAACGCTCACACTGGAACAAAAGTCAGTCCATTACCGCCCTTATGCTAGTAAAAGAAAACAAGCTGACTGTTTCTCTCTTTTTGGAGAAGTTTCCGAATCTCCTGGAGTATGGAAATTCGATAGGTGGCAACCTGATTATTCTTGGAGATTTCAACTTTCACTTTGACTGTCCTGGAAACTCATACACATAAAAACTTCTAGATTCCATTCATGTTTTGAACCTTAAATAGTCAGTTAACCAACAAACCCATCAACATGGTCACATTTTAGACAGGATTCTTCATAGACCTGATGATAATATTCTGAGATCCTCCAATGTATCTCACGAATTGCATCAGATCACCTCTGCATTATATGCATTTTGGACGTATCAGTTCCTAACCGTCCACCTTTATTTGCTACTAAGAGAAACCTCCGTATGATAAATATAATCTAATTAATGCATGACATCCAAGCAAACTTAACAACTTGTTTACCTTCTACAGCAGAATAACTCGATAACTGCCTGCGTTCATTGCTTGAAAAATATGCCCCAGCCATCAAGTGCTGAGAGTCAATTCAAAAGTTTTCTCCGTGGCATATCAATGTTAGGGACCAGCCTCGCACTGCTAAAAGAAACATCCGTAAAGCAGAGAGGCTTTGGCTTTATACCAGACTCACTATTCATAAACAAACCTATGAAGCAGATAAGAAGAACGTAAGAAAGATATTCAATTTATCGCACTACATTAGTAAGATCACGGAGAGTTCCAGCTGCAAAGGGCTCTTCGAGATAGCTAACAAACTATCAAGGAACAAATGTACACCACTGCCAACTAACTTCTCTCAAGTAGACATTCGGGACCTGATTGCAAATTCCTTTATTAACAAATTACAAACCATCAGAGATAAGCTAGGCAACACAATTGCAATTGACTCGTCTTCACCATACAGTTACGATACAGAATTTCAGCGACAATGATTAGGCGCATTTCAACCCGTCTCTATGGATTTAGTATAGACAATCGCAATGAAAAGTGCACCAACGTCATGTGAACTTGATCCAATTCGAATATCACTGCTGCTTGAGTGCTTTGATCCAATATTACCGTCAACAACGGATGTTATAAATACATCTCTCTCATCCGGGGAATTACCATCTTGTGTGTGTGTGTGTGTGTGTGTGTGTGTACAAATAAAGATCATTTATAGTGTCCGACAAACTCATATGAATCTCTCTCTCTCTCTCTCTCTCTCTCTCTCTCTCTCTCTCTTCTCTCTCTCTCTCTCTCTCTCTCTCTCTCTCTCTCTCTCTCTCTCTCTCTATATATATATATATATATATATATATATATATATATATATGTGTGGGGGGGGGGAAGGGTGAGAGAGAGAGAGAGGGGGGTGTTAGTGTGAGCGATAATTTGTATATGGGACAGTGCGAGAGAATGTGTTTGTGTGTGGGAGACAACGAGTCTATGTGTGTTTGTGTGTGAGTGAGAGCGAGTGTGTGTGATAAAAGCGAGTGTGTGTGTGAGCAAGAGTGTGTTAGTGTATGCGTGAGAGAGGGTGTTTGTGTGTGTGTCTGTCTGTCTGTTTGTGTATGTGTGTGTGTGTCTTTGTGTGTGTGAGCGAACATTAGAGAGATAGAATATTAGAGATAGTGTAGGATAGAGCGATAGTGACTGTGAGAGTGCGAGAAAGTGTGTAAGTGTTTGTGTGTGAGAGAGGGAGAAAGTATGGGTTTGTGTGAGCGTGTGTGTGAATGAGAGAGAGAGAGAGAGAGAGAGAGAGAGAGAGAGAGAGAGAGAGAGAGAGAGAGAGAGAGAGAGAGAGAGAGAGAGATAGAGAGAATGTGTTTGTCACAGAGAGTGTGTGAATGAAGAACAAGATAGTGGGTTGGTGAGAAAGAGAGTGTGTGTTTGTGAATGACAGCGAGAGAGTGTGTTTTAGAATGAGCGTGAGTTTGTGTGACTGAGTTAGCATGAGTGTGTCTGAGAAAGCGAGATGGAGTATTTGAGAGCGAGAGGCATTTTGTGTCAGTGAGCGAGAGAGTGTGTGTGAGAGCTTGAGAGAGTGTGTGTTAGAGCGCGAGAGAGAATGCGTGTGAGAGAGCGAGAGTGAGAGTGTGAAAGTTAGCGATAGTGACTGTTTGTGGGAGAGAGCGATAGTGAGAATGTGAAAGAGCGAACGTGCGTGTGCGTGTGAGAGCGCGGGTGAGTGTGCGTGACTGATCAAGGCTGAGTGTGTGTGACAGAGCGAGCCTTTATGGCACGCCAAATCGTTCAAAATGGATGAGCTGGAGCAATCGTAGGGTGAGCTGGAGTAATCATAGGGTGAACTTATTTGGAGCAATCGTAGGATGAACTGGAGCAATGGTAGGGTGAAGTCGAGCAATCGTAAGTTGAGCTTAGAGAGAATGTAGGGTGAACTGGAGCAATCGTAGGGTGAGCTGGTAGCAATCGTATGGTGAACTGGAGCATTCGTAGGGTGAACTTGGAGGAATCGTAGGGTGAACTGGAGCAATCGTAGGGTGAGCTTGAAGCGATCGTAGGATGAGCTTGGATCAATCAAAGGGTGAACTGGATCAATCGTAGGGTGAGCTTGGAGCGATCGTAGGATGAACTAGAGCAATCGTAGGGTGAGCTTGGATCAATCGTAGGGTGAGCAAATATAAATAAACAAAATAAGAACATACTGACACTTGGATTGACATAAACTTTTAAAATAAATAAGGTTAGAAGGTTCAAATCGTCCTAATTCTGTATTTAGCCTAGCAAACAAACAGTTAAATAAAACTTGAAAAAATGTATTCTTGTTAATGTAAACCTGGATGCTTTTAGGATGCCTATTAGTTTTTATTCTTCTTGCATTCCACGATGTGAAATCAAAGAACTGAGAATACCGATGGTTGATGACTTTAAGTGAGACTAAGTTATATCATTCTGATGGAGGACACTAAGTTTTAAATACAGTCTGATGGTAGAGTCTAAATTGCATACATTTTAATGGCAGAGACCAAGTTACATACACTCTTAAGGAATAACACAACATATGAACTTCATCAAAGTTTGAAGGCAGGTCATTGCCAGTTTGTATGTAATATTTTCATGGTATAAAATGTAGTTTCAGTAATAACATAGCTACTTGATTGTCTTGACAAGGTTTTTACTATCCCCACTCTACCCTCCCATCTCCTGATGGTCCCCAAAACTATAACCCTATCACATGCAATCTGTGTACGAAGATTTTGTGAATATTCAACTGGCAGTTCAGAAGGAAATATATTTACAGGTAGATGGATGGTATATAAATATCTCTTGTTCAAGTGTAGGGATAACAAATATAAGTTTGGACTGCTATGTATTTAATTTTAGGAGTGGGGTACATGACCAATTACACAAAATTTCAGTAGGTGCCTTATAATTAATTAACTACCCTTCTTTCTGCTGTCTTGTAAAGCACATGCTAGGTATAGGTGTCACTATTCTGATTATGTTACCCTTCTTGTCCACTAGATTTAAAATATTCGATGGAATATATGCTTATATCATCAAGATGTTTTACATTTTTAATGATGAACAGAATCCACACAATTAATGAGGTGATCAGTCGTCAGTTTCACTGATATCAAGATGTTTAATATTTATGGGAAGCAAGATTTGTTATGATGAAGCTTGGTAAACAGGACTATTAAGATCTCGATTTACTTTGATTATGAGTGAAATTCATGCGTATTATTTGATGTGGCCTTGCGTCTGACTGACTGAACTTGTTACCAATCAAGCAGCTACATTTCTCATCAGATTTAAATCTAGGTTATATTTTAATCAAGGTTATTAAATAGTTAAATATTATCAAGATGTTACATACATAAGTTTGTTCAGGATCAAGAGCCATTAATGAAATAATCATTTATCTGATTGACTTTAATGACCAAATTCTGGTAGGAGTTTGGTTCACCTTAAGCTTATATTATCTTTGTCAGACAAATTTCTATATAATGTCAGATCAGCACATATTAATGACATACCTTGCATCTAATTGGCTGAGATTTTTGACTTTCTTGATTCAGAGACTATATATGTCTAATCCGGTTCATTAAAGCTCTCTAAATGGGTTGATATGAACAAAGGACATAAATGATTTCAATTATAAGCAGGAGTATGTGCGTATTATGTCATTATCTTTAGAACACATTTTTATGAGGACATGATAAAGTAGGTAAAATTAAGATAATATGAAGTTTCTGAGAGTGTTCATCTTGGTTGTGCTCTTTCATAAACCTACTTTGTGCAGTGGTCTCCTGTGAAGTTCGCAATATCAGTCACCCAACTCTTGCTTTTAATTTAGTTCAGAAATAGTTTTTTTTTGTCATCACAGTCTTTACAAGTTGTGAATTGTCGATTCAGTTAAAAATGTGAAAATTGAGTGGTATGTTGCAGACTAAAACAAGGTACTTTCTTAAAAACAAAATTTAAAAATGAGTTTCCTAGACAGCCCATATGAGTAAATAATGACCAAATAATATAGCTATCAAATGAGTGTGAATCTAGCTATGGGTAATTAGTATTAATTTACACACAAGTACTTATAGATTGGGCATGGTTATGGACTTGTCAAATAAAGTCAAAATATACAAAATTATTATCTGATCAGACACGAGTTTATATTCTATTATGATGAGAAATTTTGATAAGATGGTGATAATTCGCCAAAATAAATATTTTCAATGGAAAGATATCAGCAAGATAATGTCACTTTGTGTAGAATGTATTTGGAAAGTTTCTATTCAGGTAACCATGTTAACTAGGATATCCAGTTATGCCTTTCAGGGTTAACATTACCCATCTTGAATATTTATCATGATGCCATTACCCCAGCCCCCAGAAAAGACAAGGAACAAAAATTGTATATTTTGTCATTTCACATTTTTTTTATCATTTGTCAGCCATTGCCTGTGCAGACATGAAAAATTCAGTTATTACCTAAGTTTGCAGTGACTTTCTGCTGCTCATTTTTACTTTTTACCAAGAAACTTCCTATTGAATGTTTATTATTTACATTTTTATAAAAAGGATTTCATATAGAGTTAGAGTCTTTTTCATTTGAAATAAAAATATAAATTTTATACAACGTTTGGGTTTCTTGTCTAATTCGGTACTAGATGGTGCTGTGGTAACACACACACTTTACATCCCTGGAGTTGTTAGATTGATTAAGGTTTTGACACGTTACTGATTTGTAGTAACCAACCAAAACCTAATGGGTTCCGGGCAGTTCTACATCTTCCATAAATTCATGACCATGTCATGTATTTTCTAAATTATTTGAGGAAGACCCTCAAGTTCATATAAAACTAAAACAAAATTAGATCATGGAACCTTAAGGATTTGCTTTACTTAGATGTCTTCAATAGCAGGCTAAATTTATTTCGCTTAGAATTTGCAAATTCAATATATTATTCAATTTCAGGTTTTGAGGTTAAGCTTAAGGATTTTTTTCTTAAACAAAGTTTCTAGGATGCTGGTGTCATCACATCAAAATCTGTAATCGACATTAAATAAATACATTTTAAATTGGTAATCGTAATACCCAAATGTATTTAATTAATATGTACTCAAATCTACTGTCTGTGTCATAAAAATGGATGAGCTATTTGATTCAAATTCCCATTATCAATAATATCTTGGGCACTAACAAGTATGCAACTATAAAAACATTAATTTACATTCATTGTAGGGATGCAGTACGGCCAAGGTAAAAGTGATTAGCTCTTAAGTAGGTACTAATGGGAAACTCTAGACTTAAAGGACATTCACGTTAGTTTGTGACTTTTCTCAAACCATCATTGCTCAAACAAATCCAACATGAAAGTCACAATGTGCTGTTATAATATTTGTTTTTCCCCCAAAATGTTGAAATCATTCTGCTACATACATCCAAGGTGCTTACTCTGGATTGACAAGAAAGGCCGAGGGCGCTCTGACGAGTAAATGCTTAGCCCTACAAGTAGGTATCCCACTTGGATATTGTTTCACTTGTAGTAATACTTTAAATAACAGTATAACATTAATTTCTCTTCTAGTGTTTAAACTGTTAATTCAGATTCTATAATGACATATTCAGAAAAGAAAATTTAATAAATATATTAAAAAATTTATTTAGAACAGGAAGTTGATGATTAAAGGTTTGTAAGTAGCAGTATCTCTCGAATTGTGTTATTCCTTAAGAATGTATGTAACTTGGTCTCTGCCATCAAAATGTATGCAATTTAGACTCTCCCATCAGACTGTATTTAAAACTTAGTGTCCTCCATCAGAATGATATAACTTAGTCTCACTTAAAGTCATCAACCATCAGTATTCTTAACTTTTTTATTTCACATCGTGAGGAATTACAAGAAGAATTAAAACTAATATTCATCCTAGCAACATCCAGGTTTACATTAACAAGAATAATTTTTTCATGTTTTATTTCACTGTTTGATTACTAGGTGTAATGCAAAATTAGGACGATTTCAACCTTCTAACATTATTTATTTTAAACGTTTATGTCAATCCAAGTGTTAGTATGTTCTTAGTTTGTTTATTTATATTTATATAAGCTCACACTACAATCGCTACAAGCTCACCCTACGATTGCTCCAGTTCACCCTACAATCGCTCCAAGCTCACCCTACGATTGCTCCAGTTCACCCTACAATCGCTCCAAGCTCACCCTACGATTGCTCTAGTTCACCCTACGATTGCTCCAAGCTCATTCATTTTTGAGCCTTAGTGTTCGCGAGAGAGCGAGAGTGAATGTGCGTGAGCAGCAGAGAGGGTGAACAGACTAAGTTTTCAAGCAAAAATAAGGCTTTCTCGAAATTGCTTAATAGGCCTCAATTTAGCAAACTGAGGCTTCCTTGAAAATACTTAATTAAATTTTTCAGTAAAAAAAAAAGAAAATAAAAGAAAAAAAAAAGACGCCATATAGTTGGCGTTCACCCTCGTTGCTGCGTTACGCTAACCGAATTAGCTATAGATACAATGATGAATTAGCGATATATTTTTTATATAAATGTCAAACATCGGAGAAGCACAAATAACTAGATTAACTAGAGAACGGTTGGCTGCAATTAAGAAATTTCTCCCGGTGAGAGATTCTTTTAGAGATAATTTGCAAGCGCGTCAACAAGCAAAGATGGATTTTACTTCTGACACTGAGCAATTATTTTAAACCGATAACTGCAGCAACAGGTGAAGTTGTAACCGCGATAAAAGAATCTAAACCTGTTGTTGCTCCACCAGTTGCTCCTGTGGTTGAACCTGAGGTTGAACCTGTAGTAAAACCTAAAAAAATCGGTGGTAATAGAGTTCAAGAACTCCGAAATAGATTTACCGATGAGACTTTAGCATATATCGATGAAACTAAATTAGGAAAATTAACAGATTTTGCCGAGCTAGGATATTATCAAAAAGAAAGGCATTTAAATCCTAAACATGTAGGTTCTATTTCAAATGTAAAAGAGTTTTCTGATGTGGTTTTTAAAATTAACAATCAGCTACCAAAAATTAATAATAATGACCCCATATATAACGCGTATAAAGCTGCCATTAGCACAAAAGATGTAGAATATCAACAACAGCGAGGTTTATTAGAAACTGAACAACAACGACTAGCAACAGAACAGCAACAACTAAAACAACGAGAAAAACAAGAACGAGCAGAAGAACTAAAACGTGTACAATCAACTCCAAAAAAACGAGGACGACCACGAAAACAAGAAGAACCTGTTATGGAAAATCCTCAACGAGAAGATCCCGAAGAAGAAAAATCCGGCGAGGGATATCACGGTGGTAGTTTAATACCCTGTTCAAGAAGTGTCCTCGATGATATATCACGGTTAGAAGTTCTTATTAGAGGAAAAAGAGCTGGAAATAATTCTCCGGAAATAATTAATGAAGCTACTGAAATCTGTCAGCGATTATTTCAAGGACGTGTAATGGATATCGGACTATATCGTAGTTTCATCGATGAACTTACCGATGATTATTACAGCGACTGAAAATCCTTTGGTGAAATTCTTTGAATTTCCATTTTCGATCGAAAATCTCAAAGAGATTTCACGATTAGATATATAGCATTTAAATAAAATGATAGTACATCGTAGTATGAACAGAGCAAGACGTGTTTACGTTGTAAACTCAAGATTGCCGGTTTACAAACTTACGTATGGCAATGGACTTGGTGATATTGTCACTGGATTGTTTACTAGAATTGCTCCAAAGATTTTACCTGTTGGTAAAGAAATAGCATCAAAAGCTATTGGTTTTTTCGGTGATAGAGCTGGAAAAGTTATCGGTGATAGCGCATTTGATATGTTGGGCGATGCAAAAGAAAAACTTATGTCGTTGGTGAGAGGTAAAAAGAAAATTGGAAATGGAATTGGAAAATCTGTAGGATTTCAACAAAGAAATTTTCAATTACAGTCTACGGAACAAATGCCACCAAAAATAGGTAACGCAATTAATAAAATGGCAGTTGCACGGTTAAGAAAAAAAACTGGCTCCGGGTTGGCGCGGTTAAACATTTAGATCAACTACGTTAATATAAAATGTTCCGGGATGAGATTGATGATGCTTTTAAAGTAAATGATCCTGTAACAAGAAACAATTCTATACGCGATTATCAGTATTTTTCATATCGAGCTCAGGATCCAAATGTAAGGTCACGAATTGAACTTAGATTTGATGATACATCTAAATACTTCTTGCCGTGTGAAGCATACATCGAAGTAGAAGGACAACTGCGGAAACATGATAATACTGAGTTTGCAGCCGGCGATAATCTTAAAAATATTCCGATTGGATTTGTCAACAACGGAATAATGGCGTTATTCAACAACGCTCAGTATATAATTAATTCTACCAGGATTGAACCCATCGATAATGATGTTGATGTTGCAACCACAGTTGTAGGTTTAGCTAGATACTCTGATGATTTTATTAAATCTGCGGGTCATTCGATGATGTTTGCAAAGGATACTGCCAATCACGCTGATCATCGTCAATTTATTACAAGAACCCCAAATAAGTTAGATAATACTGCCTTTGCTGACGGTTCTAAAAGTGAACCTGTTGTTGTGGGTGATAATCCTAATTACAACGCGGGATTTGCATCACGAAAAGCGAATATAGACAGCCTAGGTAGATTTTCATGTACGATTCCGCTGTCGCATATATTTGGATTTTGCCGAGACGTCCGAAGAGTTATTTTTGGTGCTAGTCATACTGTAACGCTCACACGAAGATCAACTGATGATTACGCTCTTTGGCATGGTCCTGATCCTGTACGAGATGGTACTGTAGCATTGACAAAGTTGGCATTGTGGATGCCAATTATGACTCCATCGTTGACCGTTGAAACTCAATTGTTATCATTTATGGATCAAGGAGGAAAATCGTTGTTGAGTTGGTGTGATGTTACAACAGCTACAACATCTAGTACAGGTACTGGAATTTTTACTTGGCAACTTGCGCTGACGAAAAATGTTTCCGCACCAAGACATGTTTTTGTTGTGTTACAGCACTCAAATAGAACTCAAAAAATAGCTGGTGTTGCAGATGATAGTCTACAATTGCGATCTCATATGATATTTGATCGTTGTGATGTCAGTGAAGTATCATTGCGAATAAGTAATCAACAAGAACCCGTAGAAAATCTTATCATCGATTACGATAATAATCAAATAGGACGAGTTTATCATCGATTGTGGTCATTTATGGGTCGTGATCAAAACATCGATACTGGACTTCAGATATCACAGGTTGATTTTAAGGAATTGTATCCGATTTATTACTTTTCGTTGCAACATCTTGATCTATCTAAACACTCGACCGTTGATGTAAAATTTCAAGCTCGTATCGGTGATGCTCTTGGAGGATTTAGGGCGGTTGCTGTTGTTCTCAGTGATAAAAATATGATACTTGAAGGTGGTGGTGGAAAAATGAGAGTTATTGATGCACCAGTGGAAAACTTTTGAAAATTCTGAAAGAATTTCACTTCGAGATTTTCATTCAAAAATATGTAATTGAATCAATCGGTGTTATATAAAAATGTCGTATAACACTATTAATGTCACATTGACACCTGGTCAGATAAAAAAAATTCAATCAAGTTCAGCTAATCAATGCGGGACTACGATTACGCTAAAACATGATCAAATGACTGGTGGATCAAATAAACTATCGTTGACAAAAACTCAGGTTAATCATTTTAATAGCGCTTTTAAGGAAAAGCGGGGAGTTCAGATTAATCTATCTTCAGCTGCTATAGCGAATATGATAAAAATCGGAGGATTTTTCCCGTTGTTGGCTGCAATTCCAGGATTAATTGCGTCAGCGGCTCCGGCAATTCTTGGAGCGTTAGGAACTGGGGCAGCCGGAGCACTTGCTTCTACTGTTGTCAATAAAGTTCTTGGTAAAGGTCTAAACGGAAAATCCACGAGAAAAAAAAGGGAAAGGGATTCAGGCTACCAGGAAGTCGATTCACGCGATACTACAAAACCAGTTAGTGAAATCCTATGGATTTCCAAAGAAATTCGAAAAATTTCCAATGTCAAATTTTGATTTACTCGACGTAGTAAAAAAACTCCCAATAAAGCATTTCAGAGGTGTATTCATGAAAGATCAATTACCAGCAAAACCAGAAATACCAGAAACTGGAATAATTAATCTAGATAATAACACTGGCCCTGGAACTCACTGGATTTGTTACGCGATATATCCACGTTGTATTATTTATTTTGATTCATATGGATTACCACCTCCGATTGAATTTGTCAAGTATATATCGAAATTACAAAATAATTCAATTCCGGTTTGGTATTCAACGTTGCCCACGCAGACATTAACAGATCCTCCAATATGTGGGCGAGAAACTCTTAACGCGTTGATGGTTATCTCGGCAAATCCTAAATTACCTCACAAGGCCATCCATGAATACACGATGATGAATTATCAATGATGAAATTTTTTTCAGAATTTGAGAAATAGATCTAATATAACAACAATGTCAGATATTTTTGGAAGATCAGTACCGCGTCCTTCTGCAGAAGGAGTTACTTTTGGACAAGTTAAAAAAATAATCAACAAAGCTATCTAAGCGATAGCAAACTTAGATGAATTAAAAAAAATATATGATCAAATAAATGCTATAACACAATTACAAAAAAACATCGATGACGTTAAAGTCACTGCTGGTGACTCCGCCAATGATATGAAAAAACTACGTGACGATTATAACGATCATATAACCAGGTTTAATCAGCTCCAACAGGATATCATTGATGCCATTGAAACTCCCATAAATAATTTTTTTGGTGTTCCGCGTGTGACTACACCAAAGCTTATAGAGATAAAAGATTCTCTGTTGGAGTTAACAGTAATACAGTGAAAATACGAAGATCACGTAAAAGCGTTTAATACATTTCGAAGAAATATCGTTGATAAATTTCTCGGATCTCCATTTGATAAACTCGAGATGAAACTTCCGGATATAAAGAAATCTATCGATGATCTTAAAACGACCACAAATGCCATCGTAGCGGATGGAACAAAGATGATAGCAATAATTGAAAAAACAAAAATTCCTCATGATAGAACTATCAACGTAGTATACACGATTCAACACGGATCATATACGTGGACACCTACAAATAATATTTTACACGTTACTGCAACCGTAAAGGGAATTTATCGATTAACGTTGGTGACTCCAACGTTGTTTACGTTATCATCGTCGAGTTCATCTGGAGTCAATAATACAATATCAACGATCATCGACAAGGATACGATTGAACAATTCACGATTACATCCACTGATAATAATCTAGCTAGGGTTTCAATGTCATGGTATGTTGAATTTGTAGCTGATTTAAGTAAACAGTTAAACTAAAATGAAAAATTCTTTGAATTTTCAGGGATTTTCAAAGTGAATTTCAGAGAATTGTTGACTACGTTAATAGATAAAATGTCAACGACGTCATTGGCACCAACAGCATTTGAATACCGTTATAACACTGTCAAAGAATTTCAGGATAAACTTGAAGCGTTAATTACCGAGTATAGCAATAAAAAGAAAAAATACCAGCGTAGAATTACTGTGTTAGATGTAACTGTTTACTCGGTAACAGGTGTAATTGCCGGCGCTGGAATAATACTATTTTCGGTGGTTATGATATCTCCCGTTGTTGTACCAATTTGTATATCCGCGGCGGCAACAATCGCAGGAGTATTCACCGGAATAACAAAAAAAATATCATCGTGTTCTCAACAAAAATTACACGATTACGCTGTTAAACTTATCACCGTGTCAAACGCGTATTCGGAATTATTAATGTTGATCTCGTCAGCGATTGATGATCAAATAAAATCCGAAGAAGAGTTCTCGAAGATGGTAAAGTTGTATGATTCAACAATTTCAAAGTTGGAAAACAATAATTGGAAATTACAAAGTAATTTCAATAACAATAATGTCATCGCAAAAAATCCTTTAACGAATAGCAACAAATACCGCCACGACAAAAACAAAGTTGATCTCGCTGGTAACGAAAACACCAGAATTCAGCATTGAATTTAATCCTCCGTTGGCAGTATCTGCAATCGCGTTAACACAATTAAGATGCTACTTTAGTTGGCCTAATGTCAGATCAGAACCGTTCAATGGTAAACCTCCCAATAACAGTTTTACATTCGCGTATAGAAAAACTAATCCAGATGGAACAAAAACAGAACCAACCACACATACAATACATCTACCAACTGGTGTATACGATATCGAAGATATCAATGACGCAATCATAGAATCAATCCAGGCAATCACCGGACCAAATATCATCGAAGTCAAAGATGAACCTGATAAATACCCTATTGAGATAAAAGGACATGAGCCGCTGCTGTCAACGGTCATCGAAGTAAATTCACCTGACTACGCCGTGGATATATACAACAGCTCAATTAGAACTTTATTGGGTTATCCTGAGTTTATTCCAGGCACCGTCGACATAAAGGATCTACCACCGGAACCGTTGAAATCCGATTATATTTCCACGGTGTCGGATTATCATGGGTTTAATCGTGATGATATTGATGGTATACCTAAGTTAACATATGTAAATAATCAACGAGTAATAACTCCTCTAATGACTGATTCTAGTGTTGTTGGAAATACATTTAGATTAATGAATAATGATTTTAATCGATTTTTTGGTTATATAATAACTGCAATAGGTGAAATTACACCACGTCGCAACGACGTCATCAAATACATGCAAGTGTGTAATGAAATTATCGCTACGATGGAATTTAGTAATCGTTTAAGTGTTAACCATCTTTTAAATGATTTTTCTGAACCACTACTTGATAAATTTCTAACGGATAATAAAATCCGCTTCGAAGATATTTCCGAGTTTAAATTTCCAGGATATAACGTACCACAAATGCGTCAAAAACTCACTGACACCATCAACGAATTCTTTCCACGGATTCATCAAAGATGGCTGGATAGTCTTCCTGCGTTTCATCCGAGATTACCAGAACCATCACGTAGAGATTTCACTGATGATGCACTTAGTGGTTCACAATTAGATTACTCCGATGATGGCTTTTTTCGTACAGTAACAGCAGCAGATGCAACAGTTTATAATCGTGTATTAACAAACACACTGAGTTCCGAGTATATAACAGAGGGTCCAATCAAGTGGATATTTACATCACCGTCTACCGGGAAAAGTGTCACTGTAACATATAATAGTTTATCTGCAAGATTCAACAACATGAAGCGATTATATCAAACTCATCAACAATAACTTCGAAATCTTATTCAAGAATATCTCGGAAATTATTTAAATTTTTCAGGTATAACAACTACACGTGATTTAACTAAACAACATCAACGACAATTAAATCAAATTATCGCTGATATGAATTTATTAAATAAAAAATTACTTGATAATTCACATGATAAAAATTTTCAACATGTGTTTTCACTGACAGATAAAACTCTACCTGATTATAAATTTCCTGGGTATGATGTACCAGCGATGAAAACATCAACGAAAAAACTCATCAATGAATACTTTCCTCAGATTCACGCGTTATGGTTTAAACTAATTCCACCAGAAGCAATTCTAACATCAACGAATTCAGTGTATCGCAATAACAAACACAGATCTCCCGGCAACGTTGATATATCATCTGTGATTGCAATACACGTTATCTGTGATGGTATCATGGGAAGTTTTTCCGTGGACGTTTCAAAATCAAACAAAGCCACCCAAGGATATATCATGTACACGTTTTCCCCAGACGTTTCCCCGGGAAGTCTCATAGTGAAAAATCCGCCTAATTTGACTTACTTGGAGCCCATTAATCCGTTTCTCGCCAAGATGAATTTTTCAATAACCGACCAAGAATTTAACCTAATTGACCTTCGCGGGGAAACATTACAAATAACGCTAGATGTAAAGTCGTAAACGGTTTCCATTTCAAATTAAAAAAAAAACTAAACTGCTTTAATAATGTATCAGCACACGAGAGTATCTATCCATGACAAAGAACTTCTTGTGGACGCTATCAGAGAGGTATTTAACGGAGCAGCAACAAGTCAATTCTACGTGGATATAGTCATAGATAACCTAGGTCAGGAAAAGTTTTTGCTGACGGATTATCAAATGTTAAATCTTCAGCAAAACGTTATAACCATGGTGAGATTAACCCGTGATCAAATAATGCAGTATACTCATTCATGCTTATCCGTGGAAGATCTTAAAAAAAATCTTGTATATTTTCTAAAATTTTCCATTCACGATTTCAGAGCTAAAAGAAATCACTGCGTGAACTTTTATACTTCCCTGTTGTCACACACACTAACAGGTATTATAAATGACAATTTTACTTCCCTGTTGTTCACCAACAGGTTTTACAAATTTGTTCTAGTAATCGGAGACGCATTCATTACCTGTGTATATACAACAAGGAGGCTCTCTACGCGTGGGAATCAGCCTGCTCGATTAAAGCTTTTATCTGTCTCACCTTACAATTAATAAGTTTTCTTTGCTCGTATTCAGAACTTAATTGTTTCCGTACATCTTCTACGACTGTACATAATGGTACAAATACACTAACGTCTTCAACATTAACTAAACTCTCACGTATAAAGTTCTGAATGCGCTTAATTAAATAATATTGCTTAGCGAGTACATACTTTCCATTGTTTTGTGCAAATTCCACATCCTCAGAATCGGTCATTATTTCATCACAATCTAACCCTGAACATAGTTTAATATTTTGATTTTCGAGCTTGTTAATTTCCGAAATAATACATTTGATAATTTCAGAATTCATATATATGAAAAAGTATATTTGTTTAATTGTGAGTGAAAATCGAAGATTTTCCGTTTTCACAAAATGAATTCTGGACCCGCTAAGGTGTTGGTCATCTTAGCATGTCCAGAAGCTTAATGCGATTATAACATGATGATGGTATATATACAATGGATGACGACGGCACATCAACCCCACGATCTAGTTTGTATGGCGGTTGTATTATACATATACGACGGCACAATTACACATCACCGTTTTGAACCCCCTTAGTGTATTTATACATCAAAGGCGTCCAACGGTTACATATAATCACGAAGCGTATTCCCCTGTAAGTAGAGTCTAACTCGGATAATGGGTTTGACCTACAAGAGGATACGTTTGGCGAATCACGCACGGACAGCACACAACAATAGATTATAATGTGATTATGATTATATACAGATTCAATGAATGACGACGGCACAACAATAGATTATAAGGTGATTATGGTATAATACAATGCAATGAATGACGACGGCACAACAATAGATTATAAGGTGATTATGGTATAATACAATGCAATGAATGACGACGACACAACAATAGATTATAAGGTGATTATGGTATATATGTACAATGAATTGATTCAATGACAATGACAATGGATGAATGATAATGGTATATACAATGACAATGGATGACGGGGGCGGATCTACATTCATACGTGATCATTATACAACCTAGATAAAATCCTAGGTTGTATGAATACCAAAAGATACCCATACACCAGGCGTGTATAGGTTGTATAATGATCACATGTATGATTTTCGAACGCGAAAACCCCCAATAGTATAAGACGTTATTTTGATATATAAGTCGTTGTTACACGACTAACACACAGCGTGGTGTGGTGATTTTATTCTTTGCTGTGTTTAATAGTGATCATAGACAACGTTGAAGTAACACATAATACTTGAAAAATACACTAAAAAAAAGAATTAAATACGAAATATATATAAACAGTTATGTTAGTGCTCTACAAAAAGACAAAATTGATTATATCCTGTTGAAATTCATACCAGCGAAACCAACCAATCAGAAATCAATGACTGTGTTTAAAATCCGTAACTGTGTCATTGGTGATTTATCACTCGCGTTATACCTAAGGGAGTTATTCCCCTTCAACAATGCAAGTTTACGTACTTATACATAAATAAACTGAATTTTTTGTCCGTTTTTTCTAGAAATCGCCAATTTTTGTACTCGTTCTGCAACAAATCGTACTGAGGGGGAGGGAATATCAAAATACCTACTGGCGCTATTTAAAGATTGAAATACTATTTCCTCGTTATTTGCCGTATTAATTGACTTTACAGGTCTAGCATTTTTCGAGTGTTTCCCAGTCCCACCTCGTTTGGTGTTTTCACTCTGAGAGATAGCTTGTAGATTCGATAAAGAATTGTTCCTAGAATTAGAGTCAATGTGATCAATAACAAAACCATCCTTGATCAATCCGTTATATACTTCGAAGACGAAACGATGATTGAGATAAGTTTTCCCTCCTAGACGAAACGATGATTGAGATAAGTTTTCCCTCCTAATCTAAATACCAAATACCCTTGATTATTCACAACACCAATTGGCTTCTTGAGTCTACAATGTCTAACAACACCATCACGAGAGGCTTCGTAGTTGGTGATCACTGGAAGTTTTTGAAATTCTTGGTTCATTTATATACATAATATTTTATTTGTCTAAATCATTATTTGGGTTAGATATATTATTTGAAAATCTTTCTATGTAGTCCTGAGCAGTTTTTATGATTTTGCCGTTGGCAACGTCGTTGACGTCATTGACAGAGTCAGGATTTTTTATTCTTTTTTTGTCATAATAACGCTTCAACTCTCTATAACGCTTACCACCACAAGTGATACATAACTGTGATTTGCCTCTAACACCTACCCCACAATACAGGCATGGGAGAGGACCATTGCTCCCCCGACGAAAACTTTGCATATGATACCCACAGAATTCATTTCTGCATGATTTGTTACACGGGGTCGTTGATCCAATCATAAGCCATTTGCAATGATTCATTATATAATATACTTTTTTATTTAAATACTTGTTTTAATTATAATATGAAAGAATTCAAGAGATTATCGAAAATTAAGCCTAAATTTAATCTCGATAGAGTATCTGTTAAACCGAAACGTATAAACGACGATAGCATGAAGGAGTTCAAGAGATTATCGAAAATTAAACCTGGATTTAATCGGGATAGAGTATCTGTTAAACCAAAACGTTTAATAGACGGTAGTATGAAGGAGTTCAAGAGATTATCGAAAATTAATCCTGGATTTAATCGGAATACTAAATTCGATCTCGATAGAATCTCTGATATGAAGGAGTTCGAGAGATTATCAAAAATTAATCCTTGGAAAAATGCTAGATTTAATCTCGATAAAATCTCTGATAAACCAAAATGTCTAATAGATGACAAAACCATGTTGAGTAAAATCAGCGACTGTTTTAATGAATTTAAGCGCGATGGAGCATCTCATACATGGTCGACATTTCGAATTATACATGACGATGTCAATGTACCCGTAATCGATGCTACCATGAACGATACAAGAGCAGCTAAGATAATCTCACATCTTGGCGAACCAAGGGGGAAATCCAAGGGTGTAGCATCCAAAGGTGTAGCATCCAAGGGATTTCAACAAAGTAATTTCCAACAGAGGTATTTTTTCAGAATAAAATTCATTATCGAAGTCGAAGGTGAATGGATTATCAGGGATAAATTTAAACCAATTCTCAAGGATAAAAAAACTGTCATTGTGCGTAGAGATTCCAAACCAGGAATTCTAACTGGAATTGACAAACCATACTACGCGAGATCTTACCCTGTAACAGTAGTTGTTTACGGAATATATCCGCTAAATGATAAGCCAAGTATTGAAAAACTAGCTCCTATGAAAACGGCGTCATCATTGACTTCGTCAAGGCTCAATTGTGTAGCAACACGGGTAATGGAACACTTCACGAATGCATCCCGGGGAAATAAATTAACTGATCTGCGACGTAGGAAAATAACCGAATAAGAACTGACAGTGAAACAGCGCGGGGCAATGATTTCCGATATAGCTAAATTAGAAGCATCATTAAAATTTCCAATATCGGTAGCGACGATAACCGGAGAAGTATTATACGAACCGAAATATCAATCGCGAGGAGCTCCAATTGAAATTATTGATCATAACAAACACGCATGGACACCCGCAGTAAATGTATTTCCACGAGAACGAATCGTGAGATATATCCCTGAAGAGTTTTGTAAGGATGTTTTCCACGAAGAGAAATTATTTGATGCTATTTATGCGTTGTGTAAAGATGATCCTGTGTCAGTGTGGCTACTTCGCAGCGCTGAAGATTCCGAATCAGGATTTAATCAGTTTGTAAGACTGAATGGAGAATTATATCGCACTGAAGAGTTACACTCGAGGATGAAAAAAACCGCTGTAAAATACTCGAATAATTTCCATGAAAATTCTAAAGAATTTTCCATTGAAAAACTACTCACGGATAGTTTTACGATTCCTTCAGTGGTAGCTCATTTTGCACGAGAAAAGAACTCATGGCGTCCAACACAAAGTGATTTTCTCGAAGATGTCAAATCAAGCTGTCTTAAATTAGGTCATGGAGGACTGTGAAATACAAAATACCACCGCGAGGGTATGATTTCAATTGATATAGCTGCGTGTTATCCAGGAAGTTTTCTCGGATATGGAGAAGCCGCTAAGTACTTTAAACGATTTGGACACTCCACACATGAAATGACTCGTGTTTCGGTTAATGGTCGTTTGCCTGATTTTGACTTAACTGGATTCGCTCGTGTGGTATCATTTGAATTAGCGTCAGGATTACATCCGTGTAGTTATGTTTGGATTGGTAGACATATGTCTGTGAAACACTGGATGCCAATAGTGTTACTACGATATATGATTGATAGTGGTATGCTGATATCGTTGATTATCAGCGAAGCAATTATATGCTATAGAGCTCAAAAAGAAGTTTGGCTACCCCAACCCGATCTAGATAATATAATACGCGAACAACGAAAACAGTTTTCGAATGGGAAATTGGAGATTTTCAATGAACAACAAATCATGGATTTGTCTAGGCAGTTATTTGAAATTGAAAATGGACTAGCAAAAGATTTTGGACGAAAAATAATCGGTAAATTTACTCAAGGTGGAAGATATGACAATGCAAAATACTCTTCGCGGTTGATCATAGACGAAGCTGAATACGATTTTATCACAGCAGATTTAACGAAACAAGGAAAACTTGTAACTCGTAAAGATGCTTTTCTATCCAATGGGACTAAGTTAGGTACAATTGTTACCTACTGTGATGGATATAGTTGTCAGTATACACACATGAAATCATCTATGCTCGGTTATTCTACTATTAATCTATTTTCGATGATAAATAGATTTCCTAATACCGCGGTTAGAGTAGCCACTGATTCGATGTATATACACGAGAAATACAGATCATACGTGGCTAAATTCACATCCCAGGAGGAAGCGTGGGAATGTTGGAGATTTAAAAAGGAGACGCTACACGAGTATTGTGAATCGGCAGCTGTTACCAACGACGATAAATACTTGAAAAGCAACCAGTGTTCAGAATTTTCTAATGCACCACCGATATCTGATCAATTACGCGATATAAAATCGTTTATATAAACGGATTAGGAGGATCAGGAAAGACAACACGAGTAATTAATTTATTCAAGGATAAAATCAACATGAAAGCGCTAACACCAACTCATAAACTTGCCAGAGATATAACCAAACGAGATGTAAAATCTAATACTTATCATAGTTTCTTTCGATGGAAAGGAGATCAGTGGACCCCTGAAAGAATGGGAAATAAATATATTCCACCGGTGATATTATGGGATGAAATTTGTACTGTACCATTACATATATTAAAAATGTTTCTTGGTTGGTTAAAAACGAAAAATACAAAAATTGTTATGTGTGGTGATCAAGGTCAACCACCACCAATTTTCGGTGAACCACCTCATGACTGGCTCAAAGATCACGTTGATCATTACGAAGAGATGAACGATGACATTAGATCATTAGATGAAGTATTAAAGGAGTTGAAACAACTAATCAGATTACAACCGGATAGAATCCAATGTGAAATAATGCGTGAAATAATTTCAGAAACTCCCATGAATGATTTTTGGGAAACATGGAGACCAGACGATTTGATAATAGCAAGTAGAAAAATAGTCAGAGATAAACTTCAGATGAAATTATTTGAATTGCATAAATGTAAATTTGCAACACTTCCAGTACCGTTGTGTTATAGACCTTCAGATACACGAAAGCAGAATATTTTCGTTGACATTCCTGGACAACGTGAAAGGCAGAATTTAGTGTTAAATGATATTGTGCTGGTTGATATCAGCGTCGTTGAAGATGCATTGCGTGCTGATAAATCCCCATGGACGTTAGGTTACGCAGCGACAATACACTCTTCACAGGGATTAACTGTCACAGACACAATTGTTTGGATAGTAGATAATCGCATTGAGTGGTCAAATTTAGTTTATCTCGCAGTATCCAGAGTACGAAGTATAAATCAACTCCGAAGAATTGTTGTTGACGAAGTCAGTGACGATAATGACACTTCAATAAGTGATATTGTCAGCGTTGATAGAGTCAAGGATATAATCAGAAAAAAACTCTCTGGTTATAAACAACAGGATAAAAAAAATAATAGAAAATTTGACATTGATGCTGAATTAATAATTACGCTGAAGCAACAACAGAATAATCACTGCGCGAGTTGCAATTGTATAATGCGTTGGAGTTGGTCGAATAAAGATCCTCGCCAATTTACAGTAGACAGAAAGAATAGCAGCATTGGTCATACCAACGATAACGTTATGCTGACTTGTCTTGAGTGTAACAGACGAAGAGGCGCCAGCACAATGCCTCTCGGGGGTGCTAGTTAAGACCACGCGGTGGTAATTGAGTATCCTCAGGAATTACCTGTAGTTGTTGTCGAGTAAATCCTCGCTGAGGAGCAGTTGAATCCAGTTTATAGATTGCTGGTCTAGAAACGCTAGCGTTTCCACCAGTAGATCGTGTTATACCGGATATCTTATGCGTAGTGACGCTACAAATAGGATCGGTAGCTCTTTTTTTACCACCCTCAAGCTCTCCTGGTTCGTATAAATACCTTACAGTGACATTACTACCAAGAATTTGTTCTCGGAAATCTTTTTGTGGTTATACGGGTATATACTTCTTTTTAATAGCGTTGTTAGGTTTCATGTTTATTGTTCTAGTAATCTCATTATTGATTGCGGTAACTACACCTGGTAATCTCTTAACCCATTCACGGGATCGTTCACGTTGGATGAATTCTTTCGCGTATTGATATCCAAATAACCGCTCAGCAAGAGTCCGATTAAATCGTTCAACAATTGCCTGATCGCGATGTAGTGCAGTATGTCCTCGTCGTATTGTGACATTATGATGTTTCATCGTTGTTAAAACAGCGCCTTTAAATTCCTTGCCAGGATCAACTTGTAACAGATTTGGCCAGCGTAGTGGGCCTCGTCGATAAATCCTTTCAAATGCAGAAGCTACTTCAGGTGATGATTTTGCCTTCAGCGGTTCTGCTTGTTTGTATCGACTTGCAACATCAACTAACATTAACGCGTATTTATAACCGTTGTCATGTGGTAAAAATAATATATCAGCTTGATGAACTTCATTAGGAACTGTAACATCAAAATGCGAGTAGTTAATTTGTTTAGGCGGTGGTAGATAAATTTGCCATATCGCCTGTTTGGATAACCAATCCGCCGCTGTAGTATTTTTTTTACTTTTGCAGCGCTAGCGAGTTTACTGATTGCTGCCTTACCTCTCCAGTATCCTCTCGGAGAATAGTAAATAGATTCCATGTTGTTATTAATTACCCGCACCAAATATTAATTTACCTTTCATGGCGGATTTTATTAACCACGAGGCTAATTTTTCTTTGAACGATTTATCTGGAATAGCATTTAACGCGTGAATCAATGCTACATCCGCGAGATGACGTTGTTGTAGATCATTACTTCGATAAGCTATATCATGTATCCGACATGCTTCATCGATGGAATTTATCGGTGATTCTCCTACACGTGGATTATTTTGATCATCAAGTCTTATATTTAACCGTGTTCCCGGTCCACAATAACTATATCCGGGAAGGTGTTTTTCACCTGGATATTTTGACCATGGTAACCCTGGGAGTTAAGCTAACTTGGTTGTAATATCTCCTCCGCTTTTTTAAAAAAATGTTTTGATGAATCTCTTTGAGATTCCATTTTCACAAATCGATATTTTTTTGTACCGCATATTTCACACTTGCCGGTGACCGCGCTTCTGTTATTTTTTGTGGTAACAGTCGTTGGGTCAATAGTCGTTGTACGCGCTTTACATTTCACACAATATAGATCCATAATTATATTTATGTTATATCAACAAATGGAAGTGATCGATTTCTCCGCGTTGAAAAAGAAACAACCTGTAAAACATCATCCGATGCTACCAAATTCAATCAGAATGATTATCATTGAGCCATCAGGAAGTGGTAAGACACAATTATTGCTTACGATAATAATGAAGTATCTCACCTGGGATAAATTATATTTGATTGCCCCAAGCGTAGACGATCAACATTGTTATCAGGTGTTAAAAGATTACAACGAAAAAGCTTCAGAAGCTTACGGTGGAAGTGTAATTGAATTTATCGCAGATATCAACGATGCGCCATCCGTGGAAGACCTGGATGGATTCGTTAATAATCTTGTCGTGTACGACGATGTTATGTTGGAGAAACAAAAAAATCCAGCAATGATATTTTCTCGAGGACGTCACAAAAACTCTGACGTGATATATTTAACTCAAAAATATGCACAGATTCCAAGTGTAATAAGAGAAAATTGCAATTTAGTATGTGTATTTAACGGTACTGGAAAATACACACTACAAAATATTTATAATTACTGGTGTGACGGTGATATGGATTTTAATAAATTTAAAAACTTCTTTAACAGCGCAAGAGCTACCCCTCACGGATTTATAACGATAAATTTATCAGATCCTCGAACACGATATCGAGTCGGATTAGACCGTATCTATAGCTAATTCGGTAAAGCGTAACGCAGCAACGGGGTGAACGCCAACTATATGGCGTCTTTTTTTTTCTTTTTTTTTTCTTTTTTTTTTACTGAAAAATTGAATTAAGTATTTTCAAGGAAGCCTCAGTTTGCTAAATTGAGGCCTATTAAGCAAATTCGAGAAAGCCTTATTTTTGCTTGAAAACTTAGTCTGTTCACCCTCTCTGCTGCTGCGTAAGAAAGCGATAGTAAGTGTACTTGAGAGCGAGAGGGGTGTGCTTTAGAGAGCCAGAGTGAGTGTTCGTGAAAGAGCTTGAGTTAGTGTGCGTCAGAGATCGAGAAATAGCGTGTGTGACAGATTGAGTGTGCGTCAGAGAGCAAGAGAGAGTCATTGTGTGGGACATCGAGAGAGTTCGTGAGGGAGAGAGCGAGAGTGTGTGTGTGTTTGTGAATGGGAGCGAGAGTGTGTGTGTGTGTGAGAGATTGAACGTATGTGCGAGTGAGCGTGTGTGTGTGTGTGTGTGTGTGTGTGTGTGTAGCTATGAATGCAATGCGACATGCCAAACTATTAGTTATGATTTATATCTGTAGCCAATGAAAACTGAAAAGTGCCTTAATTTGGAAATAAAAATTATGCTGATTGTTTACATCGTTTGAAATGTATCTGTAGATTTAGCAAATGTTTTCAGTAAACATTGTAAGCTATAGTGCTTACTATTTTTCATTTAAATATTGGAGTTGATGATTGATCAGCTCCCCCATAATATTATTTTAATATGGCTAACATAATGTCATCTTAAAAGTAGCATTAAATAAACTTTTGTGTAATGAATGGTTGTAATTTGTAAACAAATATAAAAAGTCATATGAAAAATAAATGTCAGGGGAAAAATAGACTTCAGAAAGAAAGAGAAAAGTAAAGACCAACAGTTTATTGATCTTCACGAATGTGTATGTGGGCGGGGACGGTGGGGTTGTGGTTTTAACCTCTCCCACAATCTCAGAAACTCGAGTTCCCCAGTAGAAAGCGTCTGAGAATGGTGACAATGAGGTAATTATTGTCATTTTTACGGATCACGTGCTTTACGTAGGATTATATAGGGAGGAAAAGTTATACATTCTGTTTCTCTGGAACTACACTAATTTAGATTGAATTATTGGCGTTGTCTAATCTTTATAAGTGGTTTCCAATGAACTCCTTTAGTTGCAACTAGAGCCGGTTATCACATCCCAAAATCGTATCTCGATATATTGCGATACAAGAGACTGTATTGAGATACATATCACAGTATGTCATTTCTATATATTTATTATGACTTTGGTAAATTATAAGTAGCTACAGACAATATATTAATTTCTTCACTAATCTGGAAAATAACAGCGATTTATATAAGCAAAACTCAAAAATAACCATTGGAAAATATCCTTTGGACGATAATGAGCCAGCCCATGTCTTGGTTAATTGAATTAATTAACTGTTTCATGTAAAGCAACGTTATTTAATCTGTTAAAAAGTAAAGATTCCTCAGATTTCACGTCAAAATCAATGAAGAAAAAATCCGGCACCGTACCGTTTTCTAAACACATATCGCAAATACTTATTATTTTTGATTATTAAATAATTACAACGACAAATAAATGCAAACGGAGAAACAAAACTCTATATCTGTTCAACTTCTGCACGAAACTGGTTGATCCCCTTAGTCATATGTTGTTTAATGTAAATTTATGCAAGCGCAAATTATATCCCTGATATGACAATGTTATAATAGTAATTAAAGGCTATTAAGCAAATTTAGAGAATTCTTTTCAAGAAGATGTGGCGGCTGCAAAAAATAATTGTATTTGTGCATGACTATCTTTTTCTAGTCTCCTTGCTTTAAACAGATATATAAGAAAAAGAGAGACAGAGAGAATATCTATAAAAATGCGCTGAATAGGTCAGTCACTCTTTGTTATGGCTACATTCCCGTTGCTTTAAATTCACCACCCACCCACCCCCACCACCCAACCCCCACCCCCGCCGGAGGTGGATCTTACTTCTAGAACTTAGGTACTAACAAGGGCGTTGACCAATCAGCGTGGAGCACACTTCTAGATAAAAGTAATGTTTGATCAACATTGTAATACTTGGTGACACTGACATTCTTCTATTTCTTGTTCTCAGAACATAAACTGATGGCTTTACTTCTGTGTAGTGAGCTCCAAGATTAGCATACATGCAACAAAACAAGTTGTATAAAGATAATATAGTTGATTTTTGGCAAAAAATTGACTATTTTACCTGCAAAGGATAAAAATCATGTCTTAAAAAACAGCTATCTTATTCTTTTAAGGCATGTCAACAATCAGGGTAGAGGACACTCTAGGTCCACTTGTAGATAGATCTCCTGTACCATATACAATATTATGGTATGAGTATTATAGGTAATGTATTAAAGATATGGTATTCCTTCCCATTTTGATTTTAATTGTCCTATCCATTTTTGTACACTTTCCTGTCTTGAAATTTAACATGCAAATCTTTAGTTAAGTTAGTTACATTACTCTTGAGGTCTCCACTACATATGAAAGCCTGAATGTTAGGTTCTCACTTTATCAGTAATGTATTTTTGGATAATTTAATTGCATTGAAGTGAATACATGTGTTCATGAACTCATCTATATTACATGGATAATATATTGGAGGAAATGAAAAGACCACACCTACCGTATATCATTCAGTTATCTCCCTTACACCAGATATAACATTTCAAGAAATAAAAACTCATATTTTCAATGATTGGTTATTGAAATAAAGAGAAGATTTGTGAAGTATTATATTAGCCCTCAGTCTTGATGCAAATGTAACTAGAAGTACTTTAATAATTTCTCGAAGTAAAGTTAACAAGTTTAAAAACTGATAAAGTATGTTTTGTTTGGTTTAGGTATTTTTCTGCCTAACTGAAGCCCATTATTGTAAATTTCGTATGTAAAAGAAATATAAATTATATGCATCTATATTATCTACATTATTCACTATTTTAATTTTAAATGGGAATAAACACCATTTCTCCTGAAATGTTGATGCCTGTAAGTGATGTTATAGCACAGGTGACTTTGAATTGTCCTTGGATCTTTGGGGCACTGTCTCCATATATTGTCTAAAGTAATGTCATTAAGCTCTCACTTCTCATTTTTCTCATTGCTGCTTTTGTCTCCTTTAATTCATTTATAATAAGCAACATCTCCCATTTAGATACACACTTTCCTTCTGTTTTTGACTACACTGGACTCACTATACTCATTGCTTATCTCTGGCATTGTTCTGTATTTTATTCCCCAATCTTCACCCCAGTGCTGAAGTAGGATAGAAAGTAGATTTATTTCACAAAACATTAGCATTGAGGTCTATGGAAAAACAATTGGTACCGTGATACCTAATACAATATACGAGTTCTAACTCATAACTGTTAAAGTAAGACCCACGAACTTTAAAAGTTTTTAAAATATTTATTATTTAAATCGATTATGTCGAGAGAAAAAGCTTAAATGTTAAAGCATCGGACTATGCTGCCTAAATAATGGAGTAAATACTTTCCAGAATAATAGGGTCACCTTATATTGATCTGACATTCATTAAAGTCCGAGTTAATGCTTAATCCGTGACCTTTGACCAGTACCTTTTTTACTCTTATTTTTTTAACGGCTGAGAAGGAAGGATATTGCATGTTTTGTCAGTTTAATTCAGGATTTTGTAAGTGGAAGAAAATTAGCGAAGATCAAGAGTACCGTTTTACGAGGTGGATAGATCAGAGTTACTTTGTAATTTGAGGAACTGAGCGACAGTTATCGAGAGTATTACGGAGCGGAGGTATTGTTGATCTGTAGTCTTTACCCATTTCTTGTTTCATTGTATCCTCTACACATTTTAGAAACTAAACGCTTAAATGATATAAAAATGCACAAAACTTAGTCAATGTATTCGATGATTTATAATTTCTAACCTAATTGTCCCCAGGGTTCCGAAACTTGTCAAATTATTTGGAGTTTTCAATCAAACAGAAGTTTTTTTAGTAGTGCGGTCGCCATATTTGCATGGGCGAGTATATGTTTTAAGGAAACGTATGTGAATTAGTTCTTTGATAATCTCAATAATTCCGTAACTGTTGGAAGTTACATATCTTTAAACACTGTATAGAAGAATTCCTACTATTTATTTGTTCAGTTTTTGTAGAAATATTAAAACTAGACATTGCACATATTGGATACAAAGTACACATCATTTACTGAAATAGACTGCTCTAGAAACCAGTGAAGTGCCGTGAGCAGACTATCTGGTTGATGGCATCAAGGGATTCAGTTTGCTTTTTGAAATGCCATGAAGTCGACGGTGTTAGGAACCTCTTAGAGACAATCAAGTTAGAAATTATAAATCAAGAAAAGAAATGGTTATGTTTTGTGTATTTATTATAGCCCTGATGATTTTCGTTTTTAACATTGGTGGGGGGAGGGGTTACAAAATAAACGGGAGGGTGTGCAAATACTATAATTGCGTTTGGACGAATCTGTATTTATCTGCATGACACAAATGGTAATAAATCTAACAAAGTTTAGGGGAGCACATTAACTTGTCGATACACACATAGTTCAATGATGATCATAACGTGCACGCAGATTCTTTACGATCATTTTTAAACTAAAGAACTAATTGTGCTCACAAGATTCTGTCAATACACAACATGCGGCTCTAAGTTAAACAAATGCAGCATCTCGTTTAAAAATCACGGAAGATCCCATATCTGCAAATATGTGTATATTTACAATATGAGTATGATACAGACAGCAATGATCAATTAAAAAACCCTGAAATATAAGTTGAATTCAGAAAATTCGCTCTTGCACTGCATTGAACTGTAATACCCAAAGGGCAGTAATTGCAACAATCATATAAAGAGCTCACTTATTTGTATATGTACGGATAATGTAAATATCGCCATAACATGCCAAAGTGTCATAACAGTCAGTTGGAAAATGTAAAACCAAATGCATTTAGAATGTAATATCATACACTGCGCCGTGCTACATGAAAAATAAAAATTGCATGAGTACCATGATTCGTGCACAGTTTCGCAGTGATCAACCAAAACCATGTGGGACTAATTGCGTTCACACAATCCTGAATTCATCGGAGCGACAAAAATGGCGGCAATAACTCTTAGCAAAATGTGTGGTAGGACTGTATGCATGTATGTATGGATGGATGGATGGATGTCCAAGTTTCCTCTGACCCTTGCCATCCCATTTGTGATAATTGGACGTTCATGTTGGGGTGTGAGACGGACTGCATTCCTTATCAAAAATTGATGTCGGCATGGGGTAGCCGTTTACTTGCTGGCCAGGCAAACTTGAACGATCTTTCATCGAGATATACCTGCATGTAATCGATAGGAATATGATTTAGTTTCTCAAAATTCGTGAGCATAGCATTCGTTATGTTTCTATTCCGCCCGCAGACCAGACGCAAGTATATCGTTGCTGAAATTTGACCTGGATCTTGCAGTTGCATTCTTAGCCAAATGACTCGCAACTTGCATGTCAATGACATCAGAGGTCAAGTAAGCAAGGAAGCGGCTAGCCCATGCCGACAACAAATGGTCTCGGCGAATTCCAACTTTCGATAAGGAATGCGCTCTGACCCTACATCCCAACATGAATGTCATAATATAAAAAATGGGGTGGCAAGAGTAACAGGAAACTCTGACTAGGATGTATGTATGTATGTATGTATGTATGTATGTATGTATGTATGTATGTATGTATGTATGTATGTATGTATGTATGTATGTATGTATGTATGTATGTAAAAATGAAAATACCCTTTTCTTATGCAAAGTTGTACAACTTATTCAAATAAAACTCACTTTTGTGAATAGTCCATGACCCCTATTTCCCCCTCCTACGGAGGGTGATCATCAAGCCAACTATGTTGGGATGGGTGAAGGGGTGAGATTGGTGCTGGAGGATGGATCCGAAATAAGACTGAGGTTTTAATTCACATCAACAAATTTTATTTCAATTTCATTGTATAGCAATTTACTTTTACACGAATGCATTAAAAGGAAATTAAAAGGTGAATGATACATTGAGAAGGTTACTATGTAATTAAAGTATTTGTGTGAATATCGGGTGTGTTTGTGGCACTGCATTATTGCTCACGTACTGAAATTTACTTAACTGAGTAATCGTAATACTTGAATCGACTCCACCAAGAAAATGTGCATTCGTTGGTATCTATCTATACGGAGACATTGCGAAAAGTAAGATAGCAGTTGATATTTGCCAGGCTGAATGTTTGTGTATGGAGTGTTGTGGGGTGGAGGTGTGGGTTGGGGGAAAATGAACTTGCAAATCACAACGCCACAACGTATCAAGCACCTGACGTATCATGAATAGAACTATTAGCATCATTTCCTTCCTTTTGCTCTCTCTCTCTCTCTCTCTCTCTCTCTCTCTCTCTCTCTCTCTCAGTAATCAAAATAATATTATTAAAGAACATCGTTCGATTTTTTTGTTTCTTTGTTCAGAACCGATTTACGCCTAAAAGAGATAATCTTTGGGTATCTTTTAATTTCATTATGTGGTTTCGTTGTCTTATTATGTAGGTGACACCATGACCTGACTGTAATACGTTGTCAGAAAACTGGCAACCGATATAAATATTAGTTAAAGAGTGGTGCATTTTTGAGTTGAAATGGCGACTGATATAAATTTTAGTTAAAGAGTGGTACATCTTTGAGTTCAAATGGTGACTGATGGAAATTTTAGTTAAAGAGTGGTATATTTTTTAGATCAAATGGCGACCGATAGAAAGTTTAGTTAAAGAGTGGTGTATCTTTTAGTGTTTTCTTTTCTTTCAGTTGAGTTGAAATTTTTTGCTACTTGGTGCTCAACAGCATCGTGACGAAATCTGAAACAATAAATTATAATCTTCAATTATTACGAAGAGTGAGGTTTAAACTTCTCTTCTTAACAATTTTTTTCTGTATGTTTTGACAAAGCGATTTTATAATACGCTATTAACATCTCGGCTGTTTCATAATAAGTTTGTAGAGGTTTTAAAATTTCATAGTTAGCAATAATTATAAAATAATTCTCACAAATTAAACCTTAACTGTATGTACCTGAAAAGTCGGCAAAGAAATATTAGAGCAATATTATTTTCCAATGTTTATATACCTCTCCATACGATGTTGTAAATTTATTACATAACAAGAGTTCCTGAGAATAATTTATTTCAGTTAAATATCATGAATGTTTAGAGACAAAACAAAGATTTGACTGCAATATTAAACAACGTCATTACGTTAGAAATTACGTCACAAAATATAACTTAGCCGTTTCAAGTTTAGGATTGAATATTAATTCCCTTCGTATTGATTTATGTACCAAATGTGTTTTTGTTTTCTCAACCTCCTTAGTCTGATATTTTAACCTTGATCCAAAAAATTCGGAATCTAAATATTGAGTCAATGTAACCCAATATTCGTAAGCAAATGCTAAATTATTATTACGCCCCAATTTTTCAGAAATTGTATGCTTGCAAAGCGTAATGTTAGTGTGATAAATTGGCAGTTTACCTCAATCCCACCTAATATTGATAGGATATACTATTGGCATTACCAGTGTGCCACCCACCTACCTAATATTGGTATGATATACCATTAGCATTTTCAATGTTCCTCCCACCCACCACGACATTCATAGGATATAACATTAGTATTACCAATGTGCCACCCACCCACCCACCTAATATTAATAGGATATACCTTTAGCATTATCGATGTTTATTCCACGCCCCTAGTATTGATAATATATGCTACTAGCATTGCCAGTGAGGCTTCCAGTTTCTAATATTGATTGGATATACCATGAGCATTGCCAATGAGGCTTCCAGTTTCTAATATTGATTTTTTATACCATTAGCATTACCAGTGAGCATTCCATTTCCTAATATTGATTGGATATACCATGAGCATTGTCAGTGAGCATTCCAGTTTCAAATCTTGATTGGATATACCATTATCATTACCAGTGAGCATTTTAGTTTCTAATATTGATTGGATATACCATTAGCATTACCAGTGAGCATTCCAGTTTCGAATATTGATTGGATATACCATTAGCATTACCAGTGAGCATTTCAGTTTCTAATGTTGATTGGATATACCATTAGCATTGCCAGTAATCCGTCCAGTTTTTAATATTGATTGGATATATCATTAGCATTGCCAGTGAGGCTTCCAGTTTTTAAAATTCATTGGATATATCATTAGCATTGCCAGTGAGCATTGCATTTTCAAACATTGATTGGATATACCATTAGAATTGCCAGTGAGCATTTCAGTTTCTAATATTGATTGGATATACCATTATCATTGCCAGTGAGCCTTCCAGTTTCAAATATGTATTGGAAATACCAGTAGCCTTGCTTTATGTAGCTTTCCCCGAAAAGTATCAGGGAATAAATACCAGTGGTGTATTCCTTATCAACACCGTACGTCGCAGAAACACGATTAATACAATTTAACGGTAAAAAAAATCGTCGTTGATGCTAATATATTCACCATTATAATTTATTTGCCCATTTCCAAGTTTGTCCGCAGCGGTAATCATTTCATCGACCTCGTCTTTGGTCAGTTTCTCCCCTAAGTTGGTCATCACGTGACGTAGCTGTGTCGCATTTATAAAACCGTTGCCGTCCTTGTCGAACACTCTGAAGGCTTCTTTAAGTTCATCTTCTGTGTCCACGTGCTTGATGTTCCTTGCCATCATCTTCAAAAAGTCAGGAAACTCGACTGTGCCGTTACCTGAGAAAAATAATAGCACCGTAGGTGTGCTAAGGTCAGTATAAGACTGTTTGTCTATTTTTGAGAGTCGATGTTTTTTTGTGTTCTACAAACATTGTTTGTTTTGTCGTTATGGCTGGCAATCAAAATATGCACCACACAAATTTAAACTGAACGGGAATCTAAACAATCCTAACTTGAAAATGACATTTAAATTCTAGCAATTTGTTTGTTCCGAAAAATGACATTTTCAAAATAAGCCACTTATTTATTCCATACAGATATAATAATCTTGTCTTGTGTTTTTCTTTTGTTGTTTTTGTTGTTGTTGTTGTTGGTTTATGTATAATTTGTTATTTGGTATATTTTCGTTTGTGTTGATGTTTTGCTGACTTTGTACCCTTAAAAAAGGAATCGGTAGATTGGGCTGCTTTCGCACCAGTTTTTCACTATATTGTTTCAAATACATACATACATACATACATACATACATACATACATACATACATACATACATACATACATACATACATACATACATACATACATACATACATACATACATACATACATACATATAAAAGTAAGCTAATCAATCCTAGCTCCTAAGACAAAATATTTTCAGATGGAAAAGCGCAGACATGTGTTTTCCACTTGTTTTGGTGACTGGGGAACAATGTTAATTGAGAAGAAGACTGTTAGGATAGATATAAGAAAGCGAATATGATCATACCTTCAGGGTCTACTTCATTAATAATAGCCAGAATTTCTGCTTCGGATGGATTTTGCCCTAGGGACCGCATTACCGCTCCAATTTCCCGTGTTGTAATACAGTCATCTCCGTCTTTGTCAAACCAACTAAAGGTCTCTCGGATTTCTGGAATTCAAAAGACGAGTATATTTAAATCTACAACACTAATCATCTGCACAGAAGAAAAAGGTGTATAAATACATCAAGTAAAGCACGTGATGTTTTAATATGTATATACTCATTCGATCTGAACTTAAATATAATTATTCCATAACCACATTTTCAGACAGATCTTCGAATTTGACAGTCTACAGGAATAAGATTATACATAGCAATTTTCAAGACGCTTGCCGATAACTTATATGCCACGTAAATTATGAAGTTTACCATGCTAAAAGTAGATATATAATCTGTTCTATTTATAGTTGGCATTGTCGGAAGAAATCGATTGATATTAAATATTGAATCATTGAAACAGAATAATGTGAATTTAGAGGCATTACAGATACCAAACACCATTCGTTAGGTAATTGACAGTCTTCTGCCTTAATGTAATTTCTTTCCATTACAGCCTGACATTTACAACACCTCTCTACTAAGCAACCTCTCTTATACGCAGCCTCTCTATTAAGAAAGATTTATCTCACACTTTAAGAAGTGAATCGGCAGTGAACGTACAACATTTTATAGGCAGACGTACACGTGAACGGACTGATAGGCAGAAAAAATTAATTATACTTCCTTCGCTTCTCATTCGAAAATGACATGAAGGCAAAACTGGCCTGCAAATTATTTCTACCGTTTCTTAATTTCCGCCACTGAGTTTAGTGTTTTGGTTTTTGGGATGAAGTGGGAAAATAAGTTCTTGCTTGTTTAGCTATTAAACTAAATTTACCGGCGATAATATCAACTTTCGATATTCAACAACTAAGCACGGGCCACGCTTGAATAATGCATGGAATATGCTCTAAACACTCCAAGGACAATTCTATTTAGAGGTAGATTTGACCTTTTTCTTTTATTTAGATGAATACTTTAAAGAAACTCTGCAACTCACAGACCAAATACATACACCGTAGTCTCCTAGTATATTATATATGATAAATAGGTTGTGGTTTTCAAAATTTTAATTCTACACATCCTGGTAGGGGTACGAAATAATTCATGTTAAATGCCATAGGTCTATCGTAAGACACAAACTGATTTTGACTAAAGCCTCTTGAAAGCTTCTATTACATTTACATACTAATTTCAATCACTCACCACACATGTTGTCAAGTGCCAAATTTTCGTCAGTGAAATCCATTAATTAATTCTTAGTCTAGCCAACAATTAACTGTTATCTTGTGGGAGAGTTTGCACGTAATGTTTTTCTAAACTCGGTCACCATCATTACTATGTTTATAGTAAAAACGAACTAGCCGTATGACAGGCAAAAAAGAAAGTGACATTCGCACGTAGAACTGTCAAAAATGATTTGAGACAAATGATAGGTGGCATTTTTGGCACTTTGTTAAGCAGTTTCCCAAATGTCTGTAGGAATAGCATTTATTCCAATTGGTCAAATGTAGAATGAGGGGGTGTGTCGAATCCTAAGTTTTTGAAGGAAATATATTCTCTGAGCAAATGAATTTGAACCAGTCTTGGAAGTACCTCTGTAAGAGACGGTAGTGTTAATTCCAACATAGGAGAAGACTCCGAAGGTAGTTTTAGAGCAGGCCTTCGTAACAATAAGCTCAGGAAAGTCCGCCGGAAATCAAAAGGCAGAAGCACGCCAAAAACACAAGGAAAATAGTTTGTTTGGACAGAGAGAGATAGAGAGAAGATCAAGATTCAAAGAAGGAAAAAGAAGTTAGAAGTCAGAGTTGTGGAATCCCACGTTCACCAAAGGGCAAATTAAAGTAGTGACGCAAGCAGAAGGGAAAAACAGTCGTCGAACAGGTCACTGTTAATTTACCCAGCGGTCCAATGTTAATGAACACTCGAATTCGTGATGAAATTTGCTATCAGCTATTAACGGCTAAATTCATCTATTTTATTATTGTTTGAATTTTAATTAATGTATCCATTATTTTAAAGCTTCGGTTTTAAAGTGCTTCTGAACTAAGAATATTCAGAAGGAAAGAAAATTGTAATTTACTGTGTCATTCTTCTCTTGATTGTATTTTAATTAAATTCTTTATTTATCTTTACGGAGGCTCGTGTGTTGTCTTTGCTCAAGATACCGACTCAGGTTACCATATCCATTCTATGACCGGGGAAATTACACCGTAGAGGTCATCCTTTAGATAACGAGTATTAGCGAGAGGCGGTTTCGAGTGTTGTTTTACAAGTTGCGCAGTACTTGACCAGCGGCTTGTGCAATATTGTACCAATAGCGCTTCATACCGAGCACCCCCGTTACACATGTGATGTGTCGACAAATAAACTAGACTAGCTGAATAGGCAAAACGTAATCATTATAAGGATAACAACGTGTTTATCACAAATAAACAGCTATTGAGTACATGTGTTCCGTAGGCTACATCTGTTCTAGAAACTAGTAAACTACAATGAGTAAACGAAAACAACAAAAAACAAGTTTTGATGAGCTCTGAATCACGTGTTCGAGACATTAATCCGCTTGTATTCATTGTTTTCTCGATAGATTATGCCTGGTGATATTGGGACAAGTTTGTTTTTTGTTTTTCAAACATATGATTTACAATGCATGATGGCTAGTAAATCTGGTGGAGGAGAGAACCCGGAAAAAAATCAAAAACCCACAGGAAGCTACTGGAGGCTTTCTCACAAACCTACGTTGACCATTGTGAAAGCAATGTGTATATATCTCATCTAACACTGAAAAGTGTAATAATAACAAATCTAAGCAAAGCAGGGTTCAAGATAATAATGTATTTAAACATAACAGTAATGTAGAATTAAACATAGACATTTATTCTAAATAATGTAAAGTTTCAAGTAAGAACAAAATTGTTACAATATATTATTGTAAAATCCCCCACCTACCCACCCAAAAATGAAACCAAAATAAAGTACAATTAAAGATGCCGATTCATTCATACTGCTGAAAACGCGTGTATTGAATATATTACCTGCAATATGCTCTTCTGTCAGTCTGTCTCCCTGCAAAGAGACAAGAATATATTAAATACCTTACCAATAAGTGATTCCTCAGTACGTACGTTATTTGGTCCTTATCACTATCATTCAGCACAGGCATCATATTTTGAAGATGTAGGAAAACAGGTGGGAAGGAGACAAGTTGCATATCGACAACAGTAATATGCTGTTCGAAGCGATGTTTAAGACTGAAACTGAAATTTGATTCTCAGTTTGTGTATTAACGCTGCGCTCGTATTATTTCTTTTGAATTAAGTAATAAAGTGTGATTTCACCTTTGTCTTTCGTGCTGCCGATCGTACGTCCATGGCAAAGCTTCATTCACCTTCTGTCACAAACTAGTCTTGACATGCAAATAAAGGTCGTATGTTGTTGTTATTAATTTTTTTTTTAAATCTGTTTATTTTTTTAATTTTTTTTGTGGGGGACACTGATCAGAACTAACTGCCATTTCAACTGGTACCATCCCTGTATGCGTGGTGTTGGACGTGCTTTTAATGAAAACTACATGGGTATCCGCGGTAGCCCAGAAGATAGCCTACCAGACTTGCTACTAAAGAGTGCGCGTTCGAATCTTACTATTGAATCAGTCCTTTCTGGCCAGCGCTGTTTGCCCTGGGCAAGGTACATTATTCCAATTAACTCAGCGAATAAACAACCTTGCAGTGAAACATAAAGTCCAAAACGAAATAAATATCGATATCCTAAAAGTTTTTTATGTGTTGAGAATATTTTTTGGCAGCCTATTATGCTAAATATTTACCCTAGAGATACATTTTTATAATTCAACAATCATGCAGGTCATGCTGGGAATAAATTCGGTCGGATTCTGTGTTGATGTAATTAGGATGAAACCTTTTGTTTCATGTAACATTAAACGATCTCAGTAAATAAAAACACACGTTCTTACTGTTTGTTTCGCTTTCGTTGTTGATTCACTATGAGCATTCTATCTTTTCGTTGTAATATCCGTTGTTCTGCTTTATTTTTTTATATTTTTTTTTCCTTTCGCTGAAAAACGGGCGTGATGGGCGAGAGACAAAGGCCTTCGATACTCAGGGGGCTAAGGTGAGACCAGTTGAGTTACATACTTTAAAAAAAAATCGTTAATGTTATCAAGTCAACTATACATTGTAAAAATGTATCTGATTTAGAATTCCTTTCTTTGTAATGTATGTGCTAATATTTCCTTGATGAAATTGTTCTGGTTTTAGATGTAACCTTGCGTTTTTGTGCATTTCTTTATTTTTGCATTTTCAGAGCTTAACGTTTAATTGGTCCGATATAGCTATTATTCTGCTGACGTGCTGTTAAATGTTATAAACATGCATACCAGAGGGATAGTAGTCGTCGACATACATATTTTGGTGAAATCACCCAATCTAAGTCTTAAATATGTGTTTTCACACTTCTGACGCAACCACCCCCACCCGAAACACGCAAAAAAAATTCGGACACTTCATATTTAAATTTAATTTACTGTTTTAAATGTTTAAATCCTCCATTATATTCACTCATTTTAATGGCTGATTGGTTTGTTTCTATGTTATTGAATCTTGAAGCATTTTAAAGACGCAGCTGAACACTGCTTAAAGAGAGAACTAAGTGTCCACGCAAAAATGTGTACGTTTCAATATGGAAACCACTGCAAGATTGCATCTTCATTGTTAAACAGATATCAGAAATACGTTATGCCCTGTCCTTTTCATATTTGTAAATTATTAAAAACCGTAATTACAAGTGAATGTTGTGATGTAAACCGATTGTACAGCAAATGTTACATCACATCGATGCATATACATTAAAACATTGATTAAGGTACTTACCATACTTCAATCGTTCATTGACCAATCCGGTGTACATGTAGATTTTGGGCTCAAGAACAATACCTATCATGACAGGTAAACACTGAATATATCAATACAATGCGAAATCATTTCATCAGAGCACAAGAAACGTGTGATGATCTCATTTCTGTGGATGAAGTGCTAACCACAATTAAAGAACTTGCAAAAGGTAAATCACCAGGAATGGATGGCCTCACTGCGGAATTCTATAAGAAATTCCAAAGTGAGGTGGCACCTATTCTAGAATTTCTATTTAATAATATACTGCTAAAATACGACAAAATGACAAAAACAACGAGGGAGGGACTGATCACTATCATATACAAAGGGAAAGGTCACAAAACTGACCTAAAAAATTGGAGGCACATCTCACTCTTGAACACAGATTACAAAATACTGAGTAGAATTTTAGCTAATAGGATTAAGCACGGGATGAACACCATAGTAAACACTAATCAAACATGCGCAGGTAAAAATAGAAGCATACATAACAATATACTTAACATTAGGACAATTATAGATTTTATAAATACTTCAAATTCGAAATGTGCTATGGTACTTTTCGACCAGGAAAAAGCCTTTGATAGATTAGAACATAATTATACACAAAAAGTACTGGAAAAATTTGGATTTGAAATGAATTTCCAAAAATGGACAAAAATCTTGTATAATGAAATAACTGCAAAAGTACAAGTAAACGGGGCGATTACGGACAAATTTGAAATCCAAAGATCAGTGAGGCAAGGCTGCCCACTCAATATTATTATACGTAATAGCAATTGAAATCCTTAGTATAAAGATCAGGAGCAATACTAATATAAAAGGAGTAAGAATACCAAACTTAAGAGAAGAATTTAAGATGCTACAACATGCTGATGATTGTACAAACTTTATAAATGATCCAAATTCCTTTAAACATCTGCAAAAGGAATATGATGCTTTTGGCAAAGCATCAGGATCGCAAATAAATCATGACAAAACTGAAATCTTACTAATAGGCAACTGGCGTGGGAATCACTCTGGATTACCCCCACACCTGATAAAAAAGAAGGTAAAAGCCCTGGGGATAATCTTCGGGGCAAACGAAGAAAAAGAAAACTGTAAAAAAAATAGAAACCAAATTAAAGGAAATAATAGATATCTGGGCACCATTGCCACTTATTCTAATGGAACGTTCACAGATTGCAAAAACATATATGTATTCAAACCTGACATACTTAATAAACACTGTGGACATTAACAACAAAACACTAGAAACCATTGATGATGAAATAATAGACTACATATGGAATTACAAAACACACTACATAAAATGTCAACATTATATAGAGCTAAAAGAAGGGGGGGGGGATTAGCCGTACCTAATCCCCTCCTAATTAAAACAAAAAGCATAATAAATAGGATTAGAAGGATAAGTAGCACACCACAAACGCCATGGGAAGCACTATACATTTTCTGGATAGGTTTTGGAGTGAAAAATAGACAAGACATATACATGAACAACAAACTAGTTAAGAAAGTAGACGCACCGCACGTATATAAGGGGATCAAAGAAATTTTATATAGGTTTAAGGAAAACAAAAGAATATGGGAACTAAGTAAAGATGACACATATAACTGGATTTTAGATTTGGAATCAAACAAAACAAAAATTCCAATAGAATTAGAATATCCATATATAAATTTGGACAGAGTTTGGAGGCATTGGTCCGACATCAACTCTCTAAAGGTACAAAGTATTATTTACACGTACATCCACAACGCCTGGCTTACAGGCGAAGTGGCTATTAGAAGACGAATGATACGGACCCCGGTTAGTTGCCCTCTATGCAAAAGTGCCCCATATACAAAGTACCACACAATAACGCAATGTGACGAAACAAAGGAAGAACGAATCAAACTAATAATATAAATAATGAAGGTAGACAAATATGACAGACGGCAATTACTCTTCCTAGACGGAAACTTTAATAAACAATTGGTACGACAAATAACGGACTTTATAACGAGGACTTTAATAAAGTGTGGACCAATAATAATGAAGGTTAGGTAATTATCAATTTAAATATAATTATAATAAAAAAAAAATTTTTCTTCATCTCAAATTATCGTTATTATAAAAATATGTAAGGGGAAAGTACACATGAGGACGACATAGGGCTAAATCACAAGGCGCCACGCGAAGTGAGCAGGCCTGTGTCAGAGTATGGAAAAATCACCCACAAAGAAAAATCCTATATATCCTAATGCACCTCTATTTTTCTCTGGATACTATATCCATACCTTTTCTGCCATGTCTATCTCCCGCAATAGACATGGCTCCCATTAAAGGGAACTTTAACATTTTAGAATTTTTTTTTTTATTAATAAATAAAATAAATAATTAAAGCCGGACCAAATTGAGACAGGAACTGTACAACCAAATAAATTTGTACAGATTCTGTCTCTAGGCAGACGGACCAAAAAATATAAATATTACTAGATAAATTGAAGAACACTAAATCATTAAATAATACGCTTCAATTTATAAAAAATTCAAAATTAAATTTTAATTATAAATAAAATAAAATAAAATTTATTGTCTTCCAATTTTGAGAAGATAAAAAGAAATAAGACAACTGGTTACAAATTTGAACTAGAAATGGCTATCCTTTACACAAATACAAAGTATATACTTTATATAGCATCACACAAATAGCACCAAACACAAATAGCAAACACAAGGATAATAGGAGACCATTAGCCATGGTCAAATTAAACAAAACGTAGAATACTAGTATGTGGGTAGGCCAAATCCCACATAGTAAAGAAATACTTAAAACACACTAGGGACAACAGTTACACAAATTTGTGCATACAATAGTTCTTGCGAGATTTCAGTTTGTCCAAAATGCATTTCTTTGCATTTTTCCTTTGCCGATTTCGCATGTTTTTAGCTATGCATATAATCATTTGTTTCTTGGATGTATTAAATTTTTTATATAAAATGCTTCAAAAGTTTTCTCGTATCAGCATGCTAACGAGTCTCTGCCAATACTGATAAAAAGAGGACGAAAAAACAAATAATTCTTTAAAATCCAGAAGGAATTGTAGGTTAGTGATTTATTCATTATCCTTAAACACAAGCGATCGTTTGAAGAGTTTTGACCAGCATTAACGTAAGTGTACTAAAATATAAATAACTTTTTATTTTATAGTCTTACTTGCATTTTTTTCCTGCAAAGTGTGTAGAACACAACATCTAGAAGTTTTGGTTACAATAAAGAAAGACGTTTAAGTAAGCGAAATTATATTTTCAAATGAACCTGACATTGAAGGTAGGTGTGGTGCGTCGAGATGAAAAGACATTGCTAATTGATTCTTCAGTCTGAATTCGAAACCAATCCATCCACGTTTTGGGATCATGACAATACAGAAAACTATACAAAAAAACTCTGATTCAAACCTGAATACAGATTTGTAAATGACGTTGACTTTACTCCAGGGATAAATAGTGCAGGTGTGAAAAGACAAAAAAAAAAGAAAAAAAAAAAAAGAACCAATTTATACTGATTATATAGTCTAAATAGCATTGATGCCCATATAAAAGTTTATCCTTGACATATAAACCTTACACAAGAAACCGATCCCACCCAGAAATCACTGTAGCCTCAACTACTGATGAACTTATTGGCTTCCTTCATTATTGCAGGAGAGACACACACACGATCACGACTCACCACCTCTTGCATGCCACAATACCTTTTTTAGTATATGACACATAAGTGTAAACTGATGCACGTGAAAGATTGATTATACACGTTCATAACTGTAAAAAGAAAAAACAATAATGAGAAACTTTGAAAATTTAATTTTAGTCCAGTAATAAAATGTATGATGACGTTTCACTTTAATGTAATTAATTATTTCAGTTAATGTTATCTCCACCTCCAGTAAATGTAAACTACCAAGAACATACTAGAAGTGAAGTTTTCTACATTTGCCTTCACGTTCTCGCTCTGTTTTTCTTCTCCCAAGAGACCGGTGTATTTATCGTTGCCTTCTTCTTGTAATATTTAAAGCAGTAAAGGGCATGATTCCCCAAATTAGTCACATTTACATCCTCAGGTATCTTGTTTTCATGGCTAAATGCCGCAATCCTGTGTTGTGTAGATGACAAAGTGACACATAAGTAAATGATGACAGGGACTTGTGCACAGGTAGAACACCTACACATTAACACAATGGCGAGACCGTTGATTGCGATATATGGTGTTACTAAACGTTGGCTGTCTAGATAATAGTTTTACGATTTATACAGACAAGCGACATTTTGATTGGATAAGAGAGATATTTTTATCAGTTATTTTTGCAACCAATTATCCAGACCGTCCTCATTTTTCCATGTGAGTCCGGAAAATTGACGTTTTAGTATATGTTTTTCTTCCGAGTTACGATGGTCATAATATCCATTGTTAACATGACATTCACTATGAAAAAATAAATTGTTGATGTGCCTTCTTGAAAGCAGATTCTTTAATTTGGGCAATGGAACAATTTAATCACTAATTACTACCTGTAAAGGTTTTACGCTGTTTTGACCTACACATTCGATACATAAGAAATGAAAAGCTGATGATTACATAGTGTTTAATGCCAAACTATTGATTATGATTTATATTTGTAGCCATGAATACAATGCAACATGCCAAACTATTGGTTATGATTTATATTTGTAGCCATGACTACAATGCAACATGCCAAACTATTGGTTATGATTTATATCTGTAGCCAAGGAAAACTGAAAAGTGCCTTAATTTGGAAATAAAAATTATGCTGATTGTTTACATCGTTTGAAATGTATCTGTAGATTTAGCAAATGTGATCAGTAAACATTGTAAGCTATATTGCTTACTATTTTTCAATTAAATATTGGAGTTGATCAATGAACAGCTCCCCCTTAATTTGATTTTAATATGGCTAACATAATGTCATCTTAAAAGTAGCATTAAATAAACTTTTGTGTAATGAATGGTTGTAATTTGTAAATAAATATAACAAGTCATATAAAAAATATATGTCAGGAGAAAAATAGACTTCAGAAAAAGAAAAAAAAGGAAAGACCAACAGTTTATTGATATTCACGAATGTGTATGTGGGCGGGGAGGGTGGGGTTGTGGTTTTAACCTCTCCCACAATCTCAGCAACTCGAGTTGCCCAGTAGAAAGCGTCTGAGAATGGTGACAATGAGGTAATTATTGTCCTTTGCACGGATCACGTGCTTTACGTAGGATTATATAGGGAGGAAACGTTATACATTTTTTCTCTGGAACTACACTAATTTAGATTGAATTATTGGCGTTGTTTAATTTTTATAAGTGGTTTCCAATGAACTCCTTTAGTTGCAACTAGAGCCGGTTATCACATCCCAAAATCGTATCTCGATATATTGCGATACAAGAGACTGTATTGAGATACATATCACAGTATGTCATTTCTATATATTTATTATGACTTTGGTAAATTATAAGTAGCTACAGACAATATATTAATTTCTTCACTAATCTGGAAAATAACAGGAATTTATATAAGCAAAACTCAAAAATAACCATTGGAAAATATCCTTTGGACGATAATGAGCCAGCCCATGTCTTGGTTAATTGAATTAATTAACTGTTTCATGTAAAGCAACGTTATTTAATCTGTTAAAAAGTAAAGATTCCTCAGATTTCACGTCAAAATCAATGAAGAAAAATCCGGCACCGTACCGTTTTCTAAACACATATCGAAATACTTATTATTTTGGATTAGTTAATAATTACAACGACAAATAAATGCCAACGGAGAAACGAAAATCTATATCTGTTCAACTTCTGCAGTTAGAAGGTTTCCACTTTCAACCATAACGAAACTGGTTGATCCCCTTAAGGCATGAACAACATCTAACAGGGCATTATACGCCTAAGTGTGGTATGCGACTCCAAATTATATTGCATATCGCACATATTCTAATTGCGAAAAGGGTCCAAACTGTAATTAAACCTCCGCGAACAATTTACTCCCACATTTTGTGGTGAACATGCAAAGCAAGTTAAATCAAGAATGAGTTGGGTTGTTTTTTTTATTATTTACAAGATGAGTACCTGGACCAATTTTGAAATATATCCTAAATACAAGAGACATAACTCTTGCACAACGAATCAGAGTTACTTCCTGTGTCACTTGCATAATTACACCATTATTATGAGCAGGTCGACTAAAATTTGTCATGCGAGTATCTGTCGCGTAAGAGGAGTAGGCGACACAAAACCAAGCATTAAATACTGGTTTATGTGTAATTTACTGAAATCTTTGATTAAAGTATCCCAGTGATTAATGTAATAACCGTGAATGGCACGGATTCCGATGATGTTGAAATAACTCGTATATAAGGAATAATAGCGTTCTCAAACAGATCTGCGGGAGACTTTAGCAAACACATCTTTGTTTGCTGATTCTGAGAAGATAACAAAAACTGTTGGCCAGAAATGTAGTCGCTTCGCAAACTAATAACATGAGAGTTTACTCTTTATTTTTTTTTTAATTTGAAGAGCACACGTTTATGCCAGAAGTTGTCAACGAGCCTTGAAAACATCCCAAAATGCTATTAAATGAAATATGGGGGAGTTTTGGAGGAGAAAATCAGTCTGATATTTTTTTATAAATGAGAGTATTTTAATTCAAAATTGTTGTAAATAAATTTAAATATCACTGTTTCCATTATTTTCCCAACCCAGCATTGCTTACGAAAGGAATATATCTGAAGATGCGATTCTCATTTTCTTAAACAAATGGCATCACAATGGCTTCTTTCCAAATATTTGAAACATTTTGTTATTTTAATGATATTCACAAAAGCATGGCAATGACTGTGGGGGGATCGGGCGACTTTTAACATTAGAAGACCAATTTTATCAAATTCACAATCCTATGTATAGGTTTTATTATATCTAGAATATATTCTTCTGTGATCGTTTTTTTTCCGATAATGTTCCATTATTTTCGTAATAGATGTCAGGTAGTTCAACGTTGATATGATCAACTTTTCATATTGAAGTGAAAACGGTGTTTCAACCTTTTTTTCCTAAGTCAATAAATGTTCTTATTATAGTTCCATCGTCTGTTTCAAACTCAGCTGGTGGCAATATATTTATTTTCGTTCGTTGAATTAAATTTCTTATTAGATGCCAATATTCCCTGGAGTTGTATCCCATGGTTTCAATTATATTATGTTGAGAAAAAAGCTGTTTTACAACTGGTTGTTTACCTTATATTGATGTTTCTAAATTATACCCATTGGCAGCAATTTCTATTCTTTGTTGCTTTTCTCTTTACACAATCTAACATTCTTGTGGATCTGTGCACTGTCAGAGCAAATGTATCGCCTAAATGTATTATTATTAGTTTTGAATGTACACACATTTTAACAAATTATGAAAAAAGTTAAATTTTACTGGCAAACTGCAGTTTCATTAAGATTACAACATCTTTAAAATGTATTTTTCCAGTTTGTATTTAAGATTATCTTATTTAATTTGTTAAAATCAGATTTGTTATTGAATCAAAACTTCTCTTTTGTAGCATGAAGAAAACTCGAATATACCTTTAATAATCAGAAAGTTTGCTCGAATATAACTGCAGCAAAAATTACACCCGAGTGCCACACGTCGACTGTGCTAGGTACTATCATAGGCTCAAATAAAGTGGAAGAGATGTCAATGATCTTTGTAAGGGCATCAACTCCATATTATAAACATGGTTAGTGCTAATATCAATGGACTCAAAAGCGCATATAAACACAAGTCAGAAATCACATTTTCGGTGGTATGATTTAATTGTCTATTTAGTGTGCATATTATAGACAAGCTCTGTCTAGAAAAGCTTAATTGTCATTATATGTAGTGACTTTAGACCAATAGTTGGACTTCCAATAAACTTCATAAATAAATACTTCGTAAGCTTAAACGTTTCTACCCATGCAGTCTCGTGGCTCGATGGAGGAAAAATCCTATATGCTTATCGTGTGGTAAAAAATTATACTAACGATTTGGGAATAGGTACAGTAGATCAACGGGATGAAACAAGTACGATCGACTCTGAATCGTTACATCAATCAGGAAGTATGTCTAAGACTCAATATCGGTCTTTTTGATTAGGATTTTTAACGTAGCTTTAACAATTTTTCAGTCATATCGCTACGATGTCTGCAGTGCGGCAGTTTATAGTAATGTCGAGCACTGAGACATCATGCCGCAGACATGTAGCATGATGTCTCACCCAGTCACATTATCCTGACACCAGGCCGACCAGTCCTAACACTAACCTCTTAATGCTGAGCGTCAAGCGAGGCAGCTGTTAGTACCATTTTTGTAAGTCTTTGGTATGACTCGGCCGGGGATCGAACCGACGACCTCCCGCTTCCGGGGCGGACGCTCTAACCACTAGGCCACCGGAGCGGTCTCATTGAATCTACAACGGAACTTTTATTTTGAACAATATTAGACTAATAAATAAATTGGAGATGTATATAATGAAGAAATCAAAGTGATAAATAAAAAGCAAATGAAGAACGTATACATGGATACATGCACATACACACACACTCACGCACGCACACGTACGTATGTACGTACGTACGTACGTACGTACATACATACATACATACATACATACATACATACATACATACATACATACATACATACATACATACATACATACATACATAAACTGCCGACATGTATCTCTTGCACTCAAGTATTAAGTTGTGGGTTACAAAACAATTCTGTCTAGAGTAAAACTGCGCATGCACGAACACTATCTGGACAAAATGACCATTATTGAGCAAATTGTCCAGCCAGTCTGTTGTTGTTATTATAGGGTTTAATGCCATTTTCCCACACAACATTGGATATATCGAACGTACAGCTCCCACTGCATATTTACTAGCATCAGTGTCAAAAGTAAAGCGAAACCCAGGTGCTAACTTGCTTCGGGGTCTTTCATAGCAGCCACTCCTGAACAGTTGAACTTTTATCTGGGTCAGTATGCATGCCATCTTCCGAAACGATATGGCCTAAACATTTGCATGGCGTTGGAAGAAGATCCATTTCGATGATTTCAGCTCCAGATTTGACTATATCAGTTTCTTGAAACAAGTGTACCAAGCATTCCAAACTCTGAGAAAAGGACATCGCTGATGCGAGAACGTCGTCCATGTATATCAAGCATTCCTTAAAATGCCTGTTGCAAAAGCTGTTTTCTTTTTATCGTTTAGGTCTACACCAATGTGCCAGAATCGTGAGTCGAGATCATATATAATAAAAAGTTTGATCCACTTAAATGCGTCTTGGCATTCATCAACTTTTGGTAATGGATAATCATCGTTGACAGTTACATTATTCAGTTTGTATAGCTTGTGCAGAAGCGTGTTGATCCGTCTTTCTTGGTAACTAAAACTGTTGTTGAAGCCAAGGGCTATTTGATGGTTCAATATTTCTCAGATCCAGCATTTTCTGTATCTCTTGCTCTTCCACTTCTCGTTTCCTAACTGGTTTTCTTATTGGTGGCTGACGTATTTTGGCGGCGTGATCTGGTGCAACAATCAGTCAGTACGCAATAGATCATATTTTGATTTGGAGCAAACATCATGGTACTTAATGAATAGTTCCAAGAAGGCTTGCTTTTCTTCATTATTCAAATATTTGGAACTTCTTTGCAATAATTTTTTCAGATTCCCGGGCACCTTGCTGGAGCATCATATGCACTGTGCGTAAAAACCAAAGCACATCTCTGTTCTGCCGTTTCTTCTGCGTATACTAATTCACATGTGCCCAGCTTCATATTTTGGTATACACTAACACCCAAGTCATTTTCGTTGTTTCGTTTCGTTTTTGTATCAATAACGCCCAGAACAATATATAAATGTTCTATTTTAAAAAGCTCTCCAGTTGATTGAACAAGTCCAATGCCCAAAAGGTGTTCCATTCATGGTATCATGACCGGTAGCCACATATAAGAGTTAACAGGTTTGGTATGGTACATTACATTTTCCAACAACTCTACATGACATTGAAACCTCTCCAAGGATACGTTCGGGCATAATGTCGCACACAATTACAGTCTGTGCGTATGGAACATCACTAACCACAATATTCACAGAACGTGTCCGTAAACATGTAGATGTTGACCATTTATTCTTTGAACTTCTTGTGGTGCAACCACAAGAGCAGGTCGGTTTTCATAAAGTATCTTTGGAAACAGAAGGCGCTAAAAGAGTAGAAGTGGAGCCACTGTCAACAAGAAACTTTGCCTCGACACCCATAATATTTCCAGCAATATAAAGTCAATTGTCCCATTTTCCTATAACTTCTCCAACCTGACCTAAACGTTTGTTATCCAAAGTGTTATCCTTCATTTCTTCGGTCAAATCATTTGATCCAGGCCACTGTCCTTCCATAAACCCCTGGCCTAATGAGCTGATGGTTTTCTGTTTCCTTGCTGTTTATACTGGGTCTGTTTAGTGTTAGCTCCTTTGTATGTAGAATTTCCAGGAACAAATGATCAGGAGAATTGCCAATAAAGCAAGATCTGCTTTTAAATGGTTGAGTTTGATGCTTTGTCTCAGATCCAGAAATTATTGTTCTTCTCAATTTTATCTAGCTTTTCAATAACTTGTTTCATGTTATGTTATAGAGCAGGGTCAGCTGGTCCTCTTTGAATGAATTTGTTTCCTCTACCAGGTCATTTAGTCCAGTTAAACATCTGACACTTGACTTCTTTGCATTATTATCTCCAATTACTGCCTCATATCCTTAAATCACATAAACTGCTTCCGCAACAGTTTTGCCTTCCTTATCCAAGCATCTACACTTCATCTCTAATGAAATTGCTATTTTATAATTGGTTGCGTGCAATGGCTTCTTGTGCAACTGCGCCCATGTTAGAAAAAGTCTTTTGTGTCATCTGACGAAGACTGTCCCCAAGTACGGCTATCGACTCACCCGCTTCAAGATTTTTTGCTTCAAATCTTGAAAACCATCGGTGTTGCTGACGGTTGCTTCCGAAACTTTTCCGAAGTTTCCCAACCAGAGTTGATGTAGGAAGTTCGTGCAGCACCCCTAAGACTTGCACTGAGAGCCAGAATGTTTTGTCACGGTCACTCCATCATCCGAGTTCTGTGCAGTTCTCAAAGTGGGAAATGTACTCATCCCAGTCGTCGCGCGCTGTATGAGGTGTCGGCTGCATTGATGAACGTGAATGAAATTACAATCTATCAACATCAATAAAGTCTTGTGTTATTTATAGCAAACTTATTTCCTTCTCTTTCTATAGCTATATCTCAAATATATGCATGATCCAATTGGATCCAGCATATTATTATTCGAGTCCTAATTTGTATTGGGATACTGCGCTTACAAATATCTAAAGAGTGACTGGAATTACTAAGATATATTAACATGCTCAAGTTTATCAGGAATGGAATTCTAGGTGTAATTTATGTCATGATGAACAGACATTATGGTTATGATCCTGCACAAAAGTCAAAGTATACTGTTTATATCTATAGCAATAATCTTAATGAATGGGCCATGTCACAAACGTTTCGTGTGAGAGAAATTTCCTGGATGCAAATATAACATTTTACCGAAGAAACTTTGCGGAATGGTCATGACGCTTGCTGTAATCTAAGAATCTATATTGAGGATACTTCTGATATTCATGATTTTCACAATGGCTGTCAACGCATGCCAGAAAATATGATAATGCACAATTCCATGTTAAGTACGCATGCTCCGCTGCCCATAGAAATAAAACTTGGTGTTGGCAATTTCATGTTTCAAAGCTAATTCCATGCCAGCATTGCTGCATCAGACGTAGAATTTCAATTAATATAGAAATCTAAAGCGGTATTTAGACTTGCAGGTTTGCTCTTGATAACAATTCACCGGGTGGTAAAATTCGGATGAAAGTCGTGGCTTTAATATAAACAAAAGATCCCATGCCAGAAACGATTCAAACAAATTATCCTAGTTGATAAATAATTCTGTGCTTGCAAATATGATAGAAAATTCCAGAAATCGAGTCAACGTGGAATTAGTCAAATCAAAAATGCGCAGAGACAAACTGGTTGCAACTTTTTACAGCATTTAAAATATCTGATGAGAAGATGGTAGCGATCCATATAAAGACACCTTCAGCGCCTAAAGTAGCTTCCACAAAGTTTAGCGTCAAAGCCAAGTTGCCTTTAAACAATACTAAATATGTTGTTCTGAGATTCAAGCTGATGATGTTTATGCTGGTATTTGTTTACCTCGAAAATATATTCTATTTTTCTAATTGTGATATTAGGCTTGATGATGGAAGTATCAGTTAACATCCAAAAGAGATTTAAAGAAACGTCAACAAATTCAATTATACACAAACATTATCTGCAAGTGAATGCTGTAGAAAAACATTAGGCTATGAAAACGATTCGCTCTTGTGATTATTGTTTTGCATACGTTTGGGTTAAACAAAATAGGACGTTCTACATCCGAAGACAAGAGATATGTTTATATGATGGCGTCTACACTGTGACATATTGTCATTATGGATTGAAAAAAAGAAATCTGATCTAAACTTCAAAAAAAATGAAATTTCAACATTATGTTATGTATTGTTAAATATGTTTGTTTCTTATAATTTTATCACAATGCAGAAAAACATATATGCGACATATGGCAAAAGGTAATTCAGTCTTATACATTAATTAGAACGAACCTATTCAAAATTACTAGCATCGACAGAATATGCTCTTCTGCTATGTTCCTTTACGGTAATCTTATCTAGATTAAATAATAACAGCTCGATTCGATGGCCATCAAGATGGTTATAACCAGGTATTCAGGAATTATCCAATTAAAAAACACTCAAATACACAACGGCGCGCATTGTCTTCTAGTGGTGTCTGTCACATTAAAACAGTCACTAATCAATATCCATTATTATTTGTTTGCATGAGAAGAGCCTTTGTATCAAAACATATCTTACGTCTCCATTTTCCTTTCTTTCATACATATCGTACACCTATCGACCTAGGTTGCTCCCTAAGGCATTATTTATATATTATCATCTCTCACTGTGGCATTGTTTGCCAAGCGTTTCTTTTGGTGATGTTGAAAATGGGCAGTAGATGCCAACTGTGACTGACATGCTTTGATACCGTTCTGGTGATTTTTGTTTTAACCGATATGTTTTTCACTTATGCCTTCAAGATAAGCCTTCAGAACCATGGTTACACAATAAACTTGCATTCAATTGGCTCGCAATTTAGGTTATGATTTGTGTCAATCTGAATAAAGTATAATTCTAGACATATTAAAACAAAATCAAAGAAATGTGTCATCTGAAGTACACTTACTTATTTATATTCCTGTAAGAAAGGAAATATCAAGAGATTTGCTTCATGAAAGGTCTGAAAACGAAAGACACACAACAGGAAGACGGTGACGATGATAAGTTCTTAATTAAAATGTTTATGTCCCAGACGTGAAACTAAATATTACACACAGAAGTCTATTGTTATTTAAATCGATACTCCTTAAGCATGGCACGCTGTTGTTAACGTTGACAATTGCGAATTAAAAATATTCACGGTTACAACGCTGACCTGGACGCACTCGAACCAATATAACCCATCTTGTTCCCAGACACTTCAGAAAGAGGCACTGAAACGGACTAGATGTATGTTGAATGTATCAGTTGTTAAAAAAGGCCATTTTTCAGCATTATTGAATATGGTACCATAATTGGTGAAAATAGTGTGAACAAATTACTGAGAGAAAAAACGTAGCCAAGTATCGTTTGAAAAACCTTATAGGCTGTATGCGGTAATAATAAGAAGTCCACAAATAGTCAGACTGGATGAACTGAAGAAATAGGAAAAAAACTTGGATGGCAGATGATTCCATGCTTTCTGAACAAAACAAGGGCTGTTATTATTGAAAACTACAGTAGCAAACAAAAGAAAGATGGACAAAAATATTTGAGAACAATGTGAGGACAAGAATGTATTTTATGTGGAAATCAATTTATTTATAATTTCCCGTACTTGAATACAACAAAAGAAAAAATTAATGTAACACTCAATGATATTTTTAAATCAAACAGTTATTTTTAAATTTTAAAAACAAAACGATTCTACAAATTGTCTTAATTTTTTCTTGGAATGTTTCAATTTACTTTAATTATATTTCTCTATGAACAGTTGCTTGCACATACATGTTGACTGCAAATTAAAAGAAATATACAACCCATATGCAGAGAAAGAAACCTTATATAACCTTGCAGAGCTAAATGCCTAAGTCGTAACATTACCATGATTTACAATAACTAGTTGTGAAACCTGAAAAGAGTTATTAAAACGAAGTTAACTTTTATATACAACATATAAAATATGCTTGCACCAACTTATTTTCACAACAAATTCGTTTCCTTTGATAATGAACTCAAAAGCATGAGACTGTTCATTTCACAACATTCAAAGTGATATTATCAATTGGACCATTGATATCTGATGCGTTCCTAGACACAATAGGAGAAATGGTTTCTCCTGTTGCCAGTGTATCGTGTGGAGCAAAGGAATGGCATTTTTAAAACACGTACGCTGGTTGTTGTCCAAGAGAAATCTTTCATGACAGAGATCGTAATAGTGCCGGCTAATATGACAAAACCTCTTTCTCATTTGGACATCATCATTGTGACGAATTCTGGAAAGAAAGACACAACATAGTTGCAGAATAGTTGCAAAAATAACGAATGCATGAAAGTTTCGTCGAGAAAGTTTCATTGATGCGTGCAAATGAAATCATTGATTACAAATACGTATGCAACGCTGTTCTATAAAACTATGTCATAAAGCTTAAGTGGCGAACTCCAACCTTTAACCTCTTTATTAGGAAGTTCGGTGTTAACGTTATGGTCCATGACGTTGCGAAATCTTATAAGATTCTCAGATATATCAGACTAATGTGTTTCGTACCAATGAGTAACGGAAGCAACACATATCACCAAAAAGCTAGACGTCTATCATCTCCCATCATTCTCTAGGAAATCCATAACATAACGTGGATGGTATCGGAATTTACTACAGTAAACAAACTCGAGAGACTGACTGGTGTAGGTCTACGCTTGCATACTGTGATTGGCTGTGTAAACAATACTATAATTGCAAGATTTGCTATTTTCTATCTCTAACATTATAATAAGACACAACAATAGCTTCCAGTATCATCTACTAACGTAATACTCACCTTCATAATTTACTTGACCATCTCCATCTATATCAGCTTCTCTGATCATCTCATCCACTTCTTCGTCAGTAAGTTTCTCGCCTAAGTTCGTCATAACGTGACGCAACTCCGCTGCACTGATGAATCCATTCCCATCCTTGTCAAATACTCTGAAAGCTTCTCTGATTTCCTCTTCAGAGTCAGTGTCCTTCATTTTGCGAGCCATCATGGTCAAAAATTCGGGGAAGTCTATTGTGCCATTGCCTGTAAAGTAAATTGTGAATGAATTGCAATGAGTCGTCACTCTAAATGGAATTTATTAAACGAGGTAGCTGCTAGTTTGCTCCACGGTTTGCCTTCAGCACACAGAAAATGTTTTATTTAACGAAGTTATAGCTTTTGTGTCCAACGAACAAAAGTTATTGATTTGCTCAGATAGCTGAATAGAATTTGTCTTGCTTGGTGAAATTATTATATGACTACCACTTTAACATAAAATATTCAGAACGCGAAGTTCTCACGCTGAAAAAGAACTGTTAGGTGCCAAATATTCACTTACATTTAGCTGACCTTGTTTCAAACGTTTCGAATAGAAACCATGATGGATTTATTTTTACAAACTAAGTGACTCCAAAACTATTTAGATGGAACTGTAACTGTTCTTCTTTATTTAGAACAGGTAAGGGATTGGCATAATATATTTCAAACCAATCTCTTTAAATGTTTGGACATACATTCGGTAATATGAATGTGCAAGTTTCCATCTCTAACAAGCATACATAATTTAAAGAACATAATCCCCGACTGGTATAAGAAAAAGATTTCCATGGAAATTTAAATGAGAATGCCTGGGATCGAATTATATATGTGAAAGCCAAGACATTGCAATACAATCAGCTGTATTTCATAAATTCGTATTCACTTCTACAAATATAACTAATACACGCTTACTACTTTGTTCTTGTTTTGTTTTTCTTCTTCTTTTTCTTCCTCGTGTGTACTGTAACTAGACCGATTGGTAGTTTTAAAAAGGAAAAAAAACTGCAAACAGCCATGAAAGTCCACACTGAATGATTCAATGATTATTTTATAGTGTATTCAATCAAGGCAAGTACAGATTATCTGGGATACAATATAAGTAAGTAAATCTGAATAACAAAATGTATAAAAGTAATGGTATACCTTTATAATTATAAATAATGAGCAAGAATGCCGCTTCGAAATGTGTTTGCGTCTACCAAGTTCAAAATTTGCAAATTAGAAAAGCAAGTTAACTACTTCCCGTACTAACACCAATAGTGAAAGTTATAGTCAAGTTTTGTGTTTTAGAACATCAATCTGGATCAACGTAAACGTATTTATCATAGACAACAGGTTTTTAAACCCATGTGGGGAATAATCAAGACCATTCAAAGTTGTATCAAATTACCTCCCCTAGCTAAATATATCCAATGCAATCTCATTTGGCCGTTCGGTACTGTTTTGATTGTTTCAATTAAAAGCCCTTCTGGTGCAGCTAAGGACTAACGATATAAAACACAGATCGCAACGATTTTCTTATTGAAAGCAACCGTGCAGTGTGGCAGGACGTAAGAGGATCGATAAAAAAAACACTTAAAATAAACATTACCGTCAGCATCAACTTCATTGATCATATCCTGGAGTTCAGCTTCGGTTGGGTTCTGCCCTAACGACCTCATCACCGTGCCGAGTTCCTTTGTAGTGATGGTTCCATCCCCATCCTTGTCGAACAAGCTGAACGCCTCTTTAAACTCTGTAAATATCGGTTCGATCGATTTAAGAAAAGACCTTTGCAAGTGTACGATGTAATAAAGTGAGTTGTTTTTTTCTATGATATACAAAATGAATTTTCCAGTGAAAACGCTGCAGTTCGCTCATTTATATTAACAATGAACTTCGTGGCTACAAATAAATGATGGCTTTTTAACTGAACTGCGGTTGATTTACGAACTAGGGATAACCACTGTATTTGCTGGCAGCATTATAAGAGTAAAGCAAAGTCACCATATGTTCTCTTGTGTTTGTTGCAAGTAGCAACAGCTCATATCCAGATATGGCAGTGAATAAAACAAAGCATCCGTAGGTCTACGTCGATAATGTTGTCTTTAATTTAGATGTAAAGAAAACATTGTAGATCCCGATTAGCTGACGCATTACAAATCTACACTGGTTTGTTTGGATTGTTGTTTTGGGCGGAGGGTGTTATATACGAGAAAATACGGTTTGTCGAGTAATCTATCGAAGCATAATGACTTACCTCTTGAAAATATCAAAGACGATACTCTATAGGTGCGAAGAAACATCTTATCGATTCGCATACGAATTTCCTTGTGAGGTTTTGGCGTTGATGTTTTGTTTTCGTGTTTTTATCCCCGATAATAGCAACATGATAATAGCACATGGGAGGCATAAACCGATTAGGAAAACAATTAACGTAGAAATGAAAGGTCATTAGCGTGTTATATTTAAAGTTTGAAATTCCATTCAAACTATTGAACAATAAACATATAATAATACTTAAATTCAGTGCTACAGAAGATTTTTTTAAAATCCTATTGATAAGATCAAATAATGAAATCATACAAACACACAAGTCTTTTTTATAATTAACAGAATGTTGAATAAAAATATGTAAAAGAAAAAAATAAACCTAAAGGTTTGCATTGTTATTCAGATTTGTATCATTTTATTCTTAAGTCCTTAGACAGATATCAAGTTATGTATATTTTTAACAAGTGTTAAAGACTTTGTTTCGGAACCATCGGGATTGGCTTTTAAAGTTGTGAACCAGGTGTTGTCATAAGAGCAATCAAGGTTGTAACTGACTTCTTTATTCAGAAGATATTGCACCAACACTCACCCAATTCAATAGATCTGACACTGACTAGTAACTTCTTAAAACATGCAGTAAATCAGAGAGAATTCACCTATATTATTGAAGATTATGTTAATATGGAATGATCAACATGTTTTCTTGGTATACTTCATCCATATCATGCAGGTGAAGATAACGCGTATGAATATGTATGTACACATATACTGAAGTACACGTAATAACAAAACAAAGGAAAAGCATGTTTATGCGGGCAAAGACGAAACTTCGGGCATAATATCATCGGAATGTGTCCAGGGCATTTGATTATTTAACATCACCGTGTCCAACAAAGAAGGAATTGAATATGTTTTTTAAATCTTTAAAAGGAGATGTTAACGTTTTGACGTTTATTGAAATAAAGAAAAGGGATCAAATATGCCCATTTTTGAATTTGAAAAATCCGTCTATATTGTTACTCCAGATTGAGGTATCTGGTTATATTTTTAATTTTGTCCTGCCAGGTGTTGCAAATATCGGACTGTTACCTTAGATATTGAAATCTTTAAATCTTATGTGAGTGCAGATATTGTATGCATGCTTTGTTTTGGGACAACAAGATCATGCGAGTGGAAAACAATCTACAAAACAGAATAAGCAAAACAACATTATAGTTATACTATAGTCCGCAACCATATAATTTCTCTAACTTCTCAAATTTACTCCAGGCATCTCCATTCGGGAAAGTACACTTCTTTACTGGTTTATAAGAAGAACGATCACACATTTAGAAGTTAAAATTGATGATGGAACACGATATAATTTCATGGATTACTTTGCAGATTATGTTTGACTCCGATATAAGGATGTAATATTAAATTGTCATGAAATAATAAATATATTTAATACAAGAAACTGTTTCATTTCATCAGTTCCAATTCTGAAAAAAGTAGCCTTCTGTATAAAAAATCTCCAAATATGAACCTTAGCGGATAACAATGTGCTAAACTTTCAAGTTCACGGATTGTTTGAAAATTTATTTTACTGTCTTGGAAATATGGCAAGTGCTGCAGTGAAATTTACGTATGAATAAGTGTGTTGACGGATTAAGGATTCCGTCTGGCTGGTAAGTGCATTACATGTCAATAACTATTGCATTATATATGTTATTCGACTGTAGCATTATATATGTTATTCGACTGTAACATTATATATGTTATTCGACTGTAGCATTGTATATGTTATTCGACTGTAGCATTATATGTTATTCGACTGTAGCATTATATATGTTATTCGACTGTAGCATCATATATGCTAGTCGACTGTAGCATTATAAATGTTATTCGACTGTAGCACTGTGGAGCTTTTTAACAAAATTGAGAATAAAGCATGTTTGACATAACACATTTCTGGCTGTTACTAAGTTGTCCGTATTTCTTACGAGAGTTGGGAGGCTATGAAGTGTATAGATCTATAGTCTATAGACTAGTGGTTTTGTGTCATGGTTCATTTCACACAGGATCATATCACTGAGACTTTTGTTTTATCTGTGGCAGTCAATTTTCAGGTCAGCGTCGTTAAATGTAGCTAACAGTATATAATTTTTTCACACGAGGTATTTAAAACTAGTTTGTTTGCTTTGTCTACATTTAATGACGCTGACCTGAAAATGTACTGAGCTAGGACTGCATATATGATCAAATTGACTTTGCTGTGTGGAACGAACTAGCATAATACCAAAAAGCTCGACATGTATGCGTGTATTTTTGTATCTCTCGAAAAGTTTTTAATGGTGTGTTTTCAAAGATGGATTGATCTTAAGTTACTATGTTTTTTAAAATATTTGTTGTTTGATTTAAGAACACCTGTCAGGCACAGCAAAAAGCAACAAGGGTTTCTTTTGTAAGTAGTTCTGAGTGTGTGGACACTTTGACTAAGACGACAGGTCTAAGATGACTAGACTGAGATAAGAAAAGTAAGGTTAGCAAAACGGCTAGATTTCTCTGTCGCATAGGTGAGAAATGATATTAAATGTCTGCGGTATGATGCCCCAGTGCTAGATATCACTATACAATGACACACAACAGACATCCTTACTAAATTTGTTAAAGCTAGGTTAAAAATTAAAACATATAAAAACACACACATATACTTGAAAGTGCAGCACTTTATGACATTTATTTGTATCATTTATATGTAACATGCTAACAGCTAAATCATATTGCTAATGTGTTTAATTAGTGTGATGACGACGTGATGTGTCCCCTTGGAGATGTGGATTGTAAAGAGGTTTTTGTTATCACAATCTGATCTTATCTCAAACAAGAATTAATGATCAATCCATCTCTCAAGAATACAGGAATAGCAAGCTATCAAACTTGGTTTTCGGTAATATTAGAAGATATGAAGCATTTAAACTGGCCAATTTGTCCCGTGAATAACTCATGAAAATAGCTTCAGATTCTATTGTACAGTCGTGTTTATAAGGTCATCTATTCCTGGAAGCAGTTAGATCATCCTATGACGATCTGGCACCATTTGGTCTTTGAAGTTTTCTAGAACTAATCAGTGGAGTAAACAAAACAGACACAGATCTGCTGCCACATTATACTACGGACAGAGTTTATGTTGCTGAATTGATTTCAAATTTGTATGCGAGTATATACGTTAACCATGCAAGTTCATTACAGTCGCCGATGCCGACAGACCATTTGCCGATATCTGCTTAAGGGACCTGACTAATGTGATTTAATCGATAGCTGAACTTCCTTGAAGACCATTCTCGACCATACCATAATATAAATCACTAGTCACGAAGAGGTCACGAGGTATACGAATAGGATTCACTGTCAACGAAGGCCACAAATAGCCGCCTGAAGCTTATGCATAAACTGGTATAATCGTATTATTGGATAAAGTTAGTTTTATTGGCATCTGATCGCATTATATCAGAAAAGACATTTAAATTTGTCCATCATATTCTGGAAAAAAACTTGATTGCGGGAAGCAATACATTTTATTTTCGCTATATATCAATGCTGGATTGAACCTGAAAATAACCTATTTCTTACCCCCTCAGTCTGACGGACCTTTATACGGTTTCTAACATAGAGACCCCACCTGCCTTTTCATTCATCTAGAAAAAAGATATTTAATATGAATACAAAAAGCAAGTAAACTGAATCAAGCAAATATTAACGCGGATCTTAATCTATGGTGTGGACGGACGTAAATGCATTACGGACACCAGATTGAGCTCCTTTGTCGAGCTTTCGCAGAGTAGTATTGGACAATATTGCCAGATTTGGATAAACAGTAGTCACATGATGCTGCTGTCACAGAATTAGGCGAAAATTGAATTTATTTCTTCTTGAATACAAACTAATTTCACCATTTATTTTTGTTTTATCGTACATGCGTTACCTGGGGTGAATAAGTGTTTTTTAAGGTAAGCGACGTGTAGTGATTTGCATGTGCCTGACTACAAATCACTTGAAGTCAGGAACATTATAATCACGGGGTGCACGGGAATTTTGCCATGCATTCTGCTCACCTATTTGGGGACATATAAGGCAGAATATTTCTAAAAAAGATTACGAGTCAAAAGTATCTTGTCAAAGGAGAGATAGCTCGTCATTCTTTCTCCAGCCAAAGGGATGAGTGTTAAATTAATATTTCGTTTTATTGTGAATTTTATTCAGTTTATCATTTCATGTAATGATGCCTTTATTGCAATGCAGATTTAAACCGTTGAATATTTGGAATTACTAGTCACTATTAGACTTTAAATGCAATAGCGTAATCTAAGTTTTAGATTGTTTTAGAAACAACTATTATTAGTTTGGTTTCTTTATTGTAGCTGAATGTCTCTGAATCTCTCTGAATTGTAGCTGAATGTGATTGATTGTGCCGTGATTATGCTGTTTAATTGTGCGATCAAATTGAGGTATCTGACTGTCTGTCTGTCGGATTGTCTGTCCGTCTACGTCTGTTGAGATGTGTAAATATCCGGAAATCTAGAAGTCTAAATGTCCGAGTGTCGGAGCTGTCTAGAGGTGTAACGTCCGGGGTAGCATCTAAGTGTTTGGGACCGGTGGTTCTAGTAGATGCTGTATGCTGTCTGTACGTATAACTGTAGTGGATCCGTGAAGGGCAAGCGGCCGATAAAAGTATTGGGTCAACCCTAGGTATTCGGAGAAGCTGTGCGGCGATTCAACAGTTGGTGAATCGTACGGTTGTACAGGGTCGAGACGCATGTGTGTGTTTCAGTTGTGGTTACAATTGAATACATTGTTATATTTACACGTGGTTACTTTGAATCTGTAGTATTTCAAGGGATTACATGAATCTCAATAACAGTTAGTAACTTGATTAAATACATGTAGATGTTTGTACTTGTTGTCGCAATCCGTACGTGCGATAGTATAGTTTCATGTTTGTATTTGTTATCGCAATTTATACGTGCGATAATATATCTTTTGTAAAGGTTCCATTTTATTTGAAACATTTGTGAAGTCCAGGAAGTTCCTTGGATCTGTGTTTAGTCCAGGAGATTCCTTGGATCTGTGTTTATTTTGTATTAATATTTATTTTTAAATTGTGAATGGTTGTGAAGTGTGATCGTGGGTTGAACGCATGAGTTATTGTGTTGATACATCATTATTTTTCATTAATAATTTATTTCATAAATTTACATCATCTTTCACATATTGTGTTTGTGTTGTTCATTTAATCCACCAAATACTCGGTAACAATTTTGTTACAGGTGCAAAGGTTCTAGCATTACTGATGGAAAGTTCTCCACGAGTCTAAGCATGTTAAATCCAATGAACGATGCCCTGCTTGAACATAGTAGTTCTGCCTACGTCTAGACATGCAAAGTCTCTATAACGATTGATGCCCTGCTTCAACGTAGCAGTTATGCCTACGTCTAGACATGCAAAGTCTCTATAACGATTGATGCCCTGCTTCAACGTAGCAGTTATGCCTACGTCTAGGCATGCAAAGTCTCTCGGCCAGTCTTACTGGTGGAGGAAGAACCCGGGAAACCCCAGGAAAGAACAGCCGACCCACGAGAAGCTACTGGCAAGCATTCTCACTTACCCACATTTGCCGAAATCTTAGACTCAAACCCACGCAGACAGAGGTCAGATGGCAGTGATCCGTAACGGAGAGCGCTTTAGACCACTCGGCCACTCGGGGCCCCTTAGGCATGTGAAGTCTGTCTAATGAATGATGCCATGCTTCAACATAGCAGTTCTGCATACGTTAAAGCATAGGAAATCTGTCTAATGAATGATATCTTATTTGAAAATAGCAGCTCTGCCTACATCTAGGCATGTTCAGTCTGTCAAATGTATTATGACTTGCTTCAGCAGAGCAGGTCTGCATATGTCTAGGCATGTACAATCTGTCTAATAAATGATGCCTATCTATAACACATTAGTCATATTGAGCTGTATGCCTTCAATCAAGATAATACTGAGACAACAGCTGCAGTTGCTTATTATTAAACATGCTTCAACGACCATACGCACAAATCGCAAACAATCTTTGTGTATATATATATATATATATATATATATATATATATATATATATATATATATATATATATATATATATATAATATTACTTATATAACCTAGTATTATAAAATTAAGCTCACATTCTCAAAACCCGGTTTCTTGCAACCCATAGAATGACTTCAACAGGTGGCTCAGTGTTTGGCTTTAATTTATCCGATTTACCAAAATGGAATATGCCGGAATATGCCAAAATGGAATATGCCAAAATGGAATATGCCAAAATTGAATATGCTGTACACTCTTCATTAGCTTAACAACTAGCTATACATCATTTAACATTTGACATGTATGTAGATGGGTCAAGGTTCTCCTTTAAAAACCAATCTTCATTATAACTGAAATAAGTATAATTATTATTTTCTTGCGAAAGATACCGAATTCGGATTTAACAGCTTACACATTATCAACAGGAACAAAACGTACTGTTTCTTCTCACCATAACTACAGCTTCGCAAAACAACGTATTATGCTCGCGTGGGGATATTTTTAGATACGATAGGAAAGTACTTACAACTGTTGAGTTGTTTAGCGCTCAATATATGGTATCACGGTACCAATTGTTTTTCCATAGACCTCAATGCTAATATTTGGAGAGATAAATATATTTTTAATCCTAATTTAGCGTGCATATCACACACTGTTATAGAGAACAATGTTAGATTGTCAATTTGATGATGACAAAACCAGGTACTACATTGCATTTAAGAGAGATAACTCTGCTGGAACTAGACAGGGGTCTGAGTTATCTAGTCACAACATATTTATTTTCAGTCATGTCTCTCACATTTTCAAAAAATCATAAAAAATACAAAATATGATCTATATAGGAATTAACATAAATTAACATGTTGCCAAGAGGCTAAACTTTTTTTAAAGCCTAACAGAAAGTACAACTCTTACATAATCCACCAATCATAGCTTGTGTTGTTGTTTATTTCTGAATGCAATGGACCCTACACCATAAGTTCCTCCCACCTGGACTTGCGCAATTGGTACCGTTATACCATATTATTTTTCTGTGCTACGAAACAGGGATAATAGACTGCTTCGCGTCAGCCAATTTCAACAGCTCAATAAAACAAGAAATGGAACTGAACAACACATAACTGCATAACAATATCAATTCGTTTTCCACAGACAAACAGATCAGTGTAGAAAAGCAAAGAACGTCAACACTGTTATTCAATCGACAGCTATATTCGCTACAGAAACTGCCATGTATATGAACAACTGAAGCAACGATCGGAGAAGTGGAAACCATAACAAAATTAATTTAACAGTGAGTAAGAAATACACGCTTCTGCATCTATTTGATCGCTTGCTGCTGTTCTATGGTCCCTTTTTGACCGTTTCAATTTAATAATCATTGGTTATTATGGCGTGATGATGCCCCTTTATGGTGCAGCCACCCTACTAAATAGAACTCAGATAACCGTCTTCGCTGGATCTAATGAGTGAAAAAAATATTTCATGGATGGATGTTTCGTAAACAACCAAATGCAAAATTTAATGTAATCCCTGAGGTTTGAAAAGCACTCACTGTGACCTATTTTTAACCACGATAAATAGCACTCTTCAATACGAATGCACCCATCAAGCTGTACTACACTGCATACAAGAAAGTACAAGAAGAAAAACGTTGCTGAATGAAAAACACTTCAGGTGTGCTCAAACATTGACGATCAATACACTGAATATGTTACTTCATCAATAACATGTCGTTACCTTGAATTTTTTTTCAAATAAATTGATTAAATAATGTGTGTACGTAAACACTTTTATGGGCATATATATGTGCATGTATATGTAGAAGGTTTCACGAAACGTCAGAATAATCATAGCGAACTCAAAGTTGTGAATTAGAATAAATAACAATAAATGAAACACATCAGCTATCAAATGCATTCTCATAGCAAATTAAGTCATTTTACGACATACCGTATAGAGTCTAAGGACATAAGGTTAGTGCGACTTTCAGACAGATGGTTTTGGCACATAAATATGCCGCTAAAAAAAAAAAAGACTGAGAGAGTACGTTACTTATAAACTATATTCATTCAATTTTAAAGATAGAATTACTCGTCAGGATAAGTATAATTCGGTAAGTAATACTATATTTTAACCTTGACATTTCTTTCACTTTGCAATAGCCTATGACGTTTCTTTCGTTTTTCGATAGCCTATGAGTTTTTTTCTCAATATCATATCACGTTTCTTTCCTTTTGCGATATCCTATGACGTTTATTTCGTTTTTCAATAGCATTTGACGTTTCTTACGTTTCTCGGTGGCCTAGGACTTTTTTCGTTTTACGGTGTGTGTATATATATATATATATATATATATATATATATATATATATATATATATATATATATATATATATATATATATATATATAAGAAAGTTTGAGCAGCCTTCCATCTTGACATTGTCGTTGTTGCTATCATCGCCGTCAACGTAATCGAAAAAAATATATATGTGTCTCGTCTATGGTTTTCCGGCAAGACAAAGAATAGAATGAACATGCTGTCAGACTATATATCAGTAGACACTGATCCAGCATTACATACCTGCGATTTGCTCTTCTGTAAGTTGGTCAGCCTAAAATGAAAGAAAAGAAATCTTTATATATTGATTTTATCCAATACCAAGGGGGAAAATCGATCAAATTAAATGTAGGCCTATAATAGTTAGATGTTTAGTGACAAAAGGAATCAATTTATATTTCATCTACTCAGTCATAAATTTATTTATATGGCTTTTAATCTAAATTGAAAGACAAGTTCACACATAAAATTGCTAGATTGTCTTTATGCAGTCATTTAAAAGTGATAAACACTAATTCCTACCTTAGGTAAGGATATATAATGATTACAAACCCCTCCACACAATCTAGATTTTCCATCAAACACATTACTCGCAAATTATATAGACTTTAAAAAATGTCCTGGGGGTGTTGTTGTTTCCAATATACGCAAGTGAAAAAGCTGTAAAACTCATTTTATTTGATGAATTTAGGTTCACGTGGTGGATGCTTTTATTATAACCTGTAAAATCTCTTTAAAGTTTTCCATTTCTAGGAGGCAGATTTTAGTACATTATTATGTTCTAACATATTCAGGATATTTGTAAACGTTCAAAAACACAAAGGTTTTTTAAAGTTACTCAAAAATAAGATCGGAATAGTTATTGAGTTCTTGATTCTATACTATATAATTTCACGAAATAAATTTCTCCAAAAAGAATAGGTTTTGCCGAAAGCAATACAGGCTTGCGATTGAAAAGAAACGTCAGGATCGGAACAGTTATTGAGTTCTTAATTCTATACCATAACTGCACGAAACAAATTTCTTCCAAAGAGAACGCAATACAGGCTTGCGATTGAAAAGAAAAGTCAGCATCGGCAAAGTTACATTGGCGTTTTCATAAGGTAGGTCAAGGTTCTTACTTTTCTATTTTAAGTTCCACGAATTATCTATCAGTCAATAAATATGTTCTAGAACACTGATGTGTAAGGTAGTTTCACAGTTCTTACGTTAGTAAACAGTTTTACTAGTATTCAGCAGTGAACGTCACATACATGATATTGATTCTTATCATAGTGCTCACGTTTAGACTTCTTTAAGAAAAATCAATATTTGTGTAATTGTGCTACTATTGAAAACTGATAGCACCCGTAAAAGTGCCAGAACATAATACTTATCCAAGATACCATGAATTATCATTTATTTAATTCTATTTTGACAATGCTTTCTGTATAGTATTTCTTTGAAGTCAGTTTATAAAATTACTTTATTACCATAAAAAGGTCACGGTTTTGAAAATGCAGGGTATATCTTAATTGATCATTTGTTATTGATGATGTATACGCCATTGAGAAAATGCAGGTGGGAAGTTTAAAAGCAATTATTTCACACATGCATAAACAAGATTAAACAGCTTCTTAGCAGGATAAATCAAGTTGCCAAGTAAGTTTTATCTTAACATTAAGGGAGACGCAGTGGATTCATGGTTAACGTCTCAGACCCATGACAGTAAGAGTGCTGGTTCAAATCCTGCCACTGGATCAGCCCGAGTCAACAACAATAGTGCATTTCTGTGGCAAGACACTTACTACCTATTTCCACGGCACTAATTAGCATATTGGCAACAAAAACATCATGAAAAGCACCACCACCACCAGTACTACTACTACTACTACTACTACTACTACTAATAATAATAATAATAATAATAATAATAATGATAATAATAATAATAATAATAATAATAACAAAATGAACCTGATTTTTGACAAAACAGCTATGTTTAAAATTCCGCTTTTTTAATATCAGTGTAACATTACCATTATATGACTATGGGGGAAAATCTGTTTAATTGTCTAAACAACTACGTACTAAATCCAAACTTAAAACTTAGCAAAATGTCCCACACTTTGGTATAATAATGTACATGATGACCCACAATATAATAATCTGCAAGGCAATTCTCAAACTCATTCTTCGGCTTGAGTTTATGCCTCACAAAATACCTTTCACTTGACAATATTTAATTTCACCAATAAATATATAATTTATCAAAGGAAAACAGGAAATCCTGGTTGCCTATTTAAATCAAATACTTTGCTTAAACGACTTAGTTAAAGTCCTTCCTTTGGACTAATAGAAGTGGTGACAAGATTCAGTCACTGACCGACTGAAACACTGATTGATGGACAGACTGTCAAAGAAGTGTCACGCATGATCATATGTAGCAAACAAAATCCCAAAATGTCGATTTTTTCTTCTTATGGAGTATGTTTTGCGTTGTAAGACTGAATGTTATTTAGTGATACGGTCTAATAGTAATTGGTCCTTGCAACTTAAGTGACAAAGATATGATTCTCTTTCCAAAAAGTCGATTCCTATATTTTAAATCGAACTCAACCACAATCCAAATTATTGCAGATTCTGAATTTACTTCTGAAAATACTTACAAAATAACGGGTTAGAGTGACGAATTGCCGTTAAGGAAACACAATCCATGTTAACAGTAATAAAACAAATATTTCTCAAAGTAAAATTTATTCATAGAATAAAAATCCAAACATGATAATTTTTCAATTGAATGATCTTGTTGTGACGTTTAAGTTTCAGTTCAAATACTATCATGTCTTCTGACGTCATTTTATGTCATATTGATCCAATACATTTTTTAAAAATGGCATAAAGTTTATCGTTTCAAAGATATTTGACAGAATCGAGAAATGTTCACGCTCTCGTTTAAACTATGAATTCATGTATATCAAACGTAACCAGTGAGCACATGTGGTTGTTGGCAGTCTAAACTTTACTACAACATAATGCCAACTGGGTTGCAAAGGGCAACCTATATATGTTGAAATGTGAATTTTGCATGTTAGTATTAGTTTTTGTAAATATACTCTCAACTTATTTAATTCTGAAAAAAGACTATATATATATATATATATATATATATATATATATATATATATATATATATATATATATATATATATATATATATATAACTCAATTCTGAACGATGCACAGCTAATTAGAGAAATAAAAGAAGAAATCCCTAAAATACTTACAAATGAAAAGGGTCAAAATGTAGCTGATATAATAACTGATTGGGATAAATTTAAAAGAAAAGTTAAAAATATAGCAATATATCACTCAACTAATCGTAAACTGATTCAAAAATGGACATATTAGAAATAAAACGAAAACTAAACGAAGATACAACATCTTTGAAGGATAAGGAGAGCTACTCCAAACAATTAGATAAGCTAGAAGAATGGGATACAAAGGGAATAGAAATAAGGGCGGGTAAATTTCACCAACTATACAAACAGGCTAAGGAATTATATAAAAGGGAAGAAAAAAGGAAAGGGGAAGAGAAATCGCTAGACACTTTAATGGTTAATGGGATAGAAGTGACAACTAAAGCGGAAATTATAATGGAAGTACAAAATTTTTATACAAAACTATACACAACTAAAAACATAGACAATCACATAATAACACAATACTTAAATTCAATACAGTGTGAAAAGATTTCACCAGAACACAAAAACTGTGTGATGAATTCATTTCTGTGGAAGAAGAGCTAACCACAATAAAAGAACTTGCAAAAGGTAAATCACCAGGTAGAGATGGCCTCACGGCGGAATTCTATAAGAAATTCCAAAGTGAGGTGGAACCAATCTTAGAATGTTTATTTAATAATATACTTCTAAAAATGACAAAATGACAAACTCAATGAGGGAGGGATTGATTATTATCATTTATAAAGGGAAAGGAGACAGAACCGACTTAAAAAAACTGGAGGTCCATCTCCCTCCTTAACACTGACTACAAAATACTGAGTAGAATTCTAACGAATAAGGGTTAAACACAAAATAAACACGATAGTAAACACTAATCAAACATGCGGTGGTAAAGGTGGAAGCATACATAACAATATACTTAACATCAGGACTATTATAGATTTCATACATGGGTCAAATTCGAAATGTGCTATGGTACTTTTCGACCAGGAAAAAGTATTTGACAGATTAGAACAAAATTAAACACAAAAAGTACTGGAGAAATTTGGATTTGGAGATAACTTCCAAAAATGGACTAAAATAATGTACTAAATAACTACAAATGTACAAGTAAATGGGGCGAAAACAGAAAAATTTGAAATTCAAAGATCAGTGAGGCAAGGCTGCCCACTATCAATGTTATTATACGTAATAGCGATTGAAATCCTGAGTATAAAAATCAGGAGTAATAATAATATTCAAGGAATAAGAATACCAAACTTAAGAGAAGAATTTAAGATGCTACAACATGCTGATGATTGTACGAACTTTATAAATGATCCAAAATCCTTTCAACACTTACAAAAGGAATATGAAGCTTTTGGAAAAGACTCGGGATCTCAAATAAATCATGATAAAACAGAAATTCTAAAAATAGGAAACTGGAGTGGAAACCACCCTGGTTTACCTCCCCACTTAATGAAAAATAGAGTAAAAGCTCTGGGGATATTCTTCGGGGTAAATGAAGAAAAGGAAAACTGTATAAAAGTTAAAAATAAAATTAAGGAAATAATAAATATCTGGGCACTCATGCCACTTATTCTAATGGAACGTTCACAGGCTGCAAAAACATATATATTCAAATTTTACATACTTTCTAAACGCTGTAGACATTAACAATAAAACACTAGAAGCCATTAATAATGATATAATAGATTACATATGGAATTTCAAGATACACTACATAAAAAAGTCAACATTATATAGACCCAAACTAAAGGGAGGATTAGCCTTACCTAATCCCTTCCTAATAAAATGCAAAAATATAATAAATAGGATTAAAAGGTTAGGTAACATTCCACAAACAACTTGGGAAGCATTATACATTTTTTGGCTAGGATTTGGAATGAGAAACAGACAAGACATATACACAAACAACAAATTGAGTAAGAAAATAGACACACCACACTTATATAAAGGGACAAAAGAAATTTTATATAGATATAGGGACTACAAAGAATTATGGGTACTAAGTAAGGATAAGACATACGACTGGATTTGTGAACTAGATACAAAAGTAACTAAAAATAAGGTAGAAGAAGAAAACCCTCATGTAAATTGGGACAGAGTTTGGAGGCATTGGTCTGACATCGACTCTCTAAAGGTACAGAGCATTATCTACACGTACCTCCACAACGCCTGGCTTACGGGCGAAGTGGCACTTAGACAACGAATGATTCAGACCCCTATTAGCTGCTCTCTATGCAGAAGTGCCTCGTTCACAAAATATCATACGATGACTCAATGTGACAAAACAAAGGAAGAAAGGATCAAACTAATAATGGAAATAATGAAGATAGACAAATACGACAGATGTCAAATATTCTTCCTAGACGGAAACTTTAACAAACAATTAATACGACAAATAACCGAGTATATAATGAAGACGTTAAAAGAATGTGGACCACTAATGAAGGTTAGGAAATAATAGCATTATATTCTATACTTTTAAAAAAACAACAACAAAAATTGTAATTCTACAATAATAATTTAATTCAAATATAAATTATAAACCTAACCGGGGAAAGTACATTAATGAGGACGCTATGGGGCAATATCACATGGCGCTACGCCAAGCCTATGGCAGAGTTTGGAAAAACCACATTAGTTTTAATGTAACTCAATTTTGCACTTCCTTTTCTCTGAATACTATATCCATACTTTTTCTTCCATGTCTAGATCCCTCATTAGACATGAAACCCATGAAAGGGTAAACTTAAACAACATTTGGAAATTTTAGAATAATTAAAAGAAATAAACAAAGGACGGCCCTAATTTAGTCAGGAATTGTACAACTAAATAAATTCGTACAGGTCCTGACTCAAGGCAGACGGACCTAGAAAATTAAAATTTTATTAGAAAGTAAATTGAAGCACAGTAAACCTTTCATTAAATACACTTCAATTTACACAAAATTCAAAATTAACTTAAACTATATCTAAATAAAGAGAATTATGTGATAACCCACATAGAGAGATATCACAAAGTAAGACAACTATGACAAGAATTTTAATGAAAATGGCTATCCTTACAAAAATACAAAGTATAGACGTATATATAGCAACATACAAATAGCACCAACATAAATAGCAAACACAAGGATACTAGGTGACTACTAGCCATGGTCAAATAAATAAAGAACAAAAGTAGAATACTAGTTTTGGGTAGATCAAATCCCATCTAGTAATGATCTACTTAAGGTACATTGGGGAAGCAATATACCCCTTTTCAAACATATAACCCCGATGGGGAAAAATTAAATAGGGAGATAAATGGAAAACAAAAAACAGTCAAACAAAATATCAGGGGGAACACACATAAACATTAAAACCTTTTACTTTAATTTTAGGGGGGGGGCACATTATTGGTGCCCCCCCCAAAAAAAAAAAATAAAACAAAAAGAAATCACAGAGTTTTAAAAAAAAAAATAACTATTGACAGATGAGAAATGTAGTGGTATAAAATGTATACAGACACCGTTCATTAATCTTCAGACATCGGACATCATTCATTACGTACAACCGTTACGTAATTTTTGTGATTTTCTTTTCATTGAATTCAGTCACATAATGATCTGTGACAAAATTATTGAATATTTTACATCCGTGTGTGGATATTTTCGATGGAAATATTTGTATTATGGATTCAATGTATGTTACAAGATTCGCTGGTGAGTACACGGTGTTGATACTTCTTTTCATGCAATAGATTATACATGTATATATAAATTAGACACGTGTATGTACCAATGCATGGTTCTCTGAATAAAGTAATATATTATATCTGCAATTTATGTTACCACAGCAATTTTTTCACATTTAATATATATTGATCAAAAATGGTAATTGTGCCATGCATTTTCGCACCCGTCTTTATGTACCCCCCCCCCCCCCAATTAAATCCAAAAATGTGTTGGTATTGTACATGGTTGCTTATAACACGGTTCGATTCATAACATAACATGGTCGGATTCTATGGCTCCCAACTACCGTGTTATAGCGGGGTCCCACTGTATATGTTTACCTGGTCGGACTATTAATCATAAAACATTTCTTTGGACTTACACATATTAGCGTATTTTAGAACTGATAATAAACACTGATACTTCAACCTCCTGTCGTCAATGATGTCTCACGATTAGTAATATTCTTGGTTCTTTTGTGCAGTTGGGATATTTCGACTGTTACACCATATACAACGCGATCATTCTCGTGGCAAGGCCATTCTCATCATCTCTCACTTTCGGTTGACTACTTTCAAAACAATGATTCTGAAATATCTCTGATCCTTGATTCAATCGTCTTTATAATTATTATTATTATATATATATATATATATATATATATATATATATATATATATATATATATATATATATATATATATATATATATAACAAAGAGTAGCTTTAGTCAGTGGAGAGGAAAGCGTAGAGTGAAGGAATCAAGATGGCGGCATGTTCAAAAAGCGAATAGATTACCTCCCTTATAAAAACCTTATGAATGAAGAATAAAAATGTGCCTTCCCTTGAGGTTTAGGTTACGAATACGGAGATTTCTGATGATGATCTTGAGTCTGATCATTGATGGAGCTGCAGAAAAAACGGTAAGTTTTGAGCCAAAGTTGAACTGCATGAAAGAAACTATTTTGGATAAAAAATAAAGATTAAATGACAGCTTATGGTCACTTCTGGTGGAAAGTCCATAGTTTTGGCAAAACGTCACAAACTGCAAAGACCCTTCTTTCTTTCGTCTTTTTATTTTCGGCGTCTTCTTCATGAATAATGTAGCATGCCTGTATAAACCAAAGTCAAAACACTTATGATGTTTGTTTCAAAATGTAATACTCATGAAATGAATTGAAGACTGCCAACAGAATTGCTCACAGATCAACCAGTAACTTGAATGGTTTTTTTTATGATCCTGCACTTGTCTAATTTAAAACAAAATATTGGTGTACATTAGATGCGCAAAGCATTTAGCGTTGGTTTGACTAAGCCCTCGTGTATGGCATTTTCCTGGGGAATTTAGCTTAGTTTTGCTGAGCAATGCGTGCTAGTGCTTTCACCTCCAACGAGTGACGATACAGGTTAGCAACAAGAAACAAAACAAAACAACAGATTGGTAAACAAAAATATACATAAATCACTTATGACCACAGCGTCTTTTAAAACCAAACTCATCAATTTTGTTTTGAATTTTGAGAATTTTCACTTAATTAATATGTAGGATGTGATTCCAATTACTGTGTATGTTATACGTGAAGATAAATGCCCATGGTCAAATTTGATTTTTTATTAACTAAATTTAGCTTAAGATATGAGACAAATATATTGCGGAATATCCCTAATATAATGAACAGATATCATTTAATATATGCCTAAAATAATTCATGTTTTTGTTCACAAATTAACTTTTCTCGTCCTGGTCAGCAGATACACAATTACGTTTTTCATATATATATATATATATATATATATATATATATATATATATATATATATATATATATATATATATATATATATATATATATAAAGGTTATCAACATTGTTTATGAGTAGATATAAGCAAATATTTACAGAGTGAAGTGGAAACATTATACTTACCCTGTAAAGCCATGAGGGACAACACAAAATGTTTCCACTTCAGACGTGATATACGTTCTTATATCTACTGAAGAAAAAAAAACGGAAATTTTCATTTCATCAGATATTTTTGAGGCAAACGTAGAACATCTTTTTATGTAAGTTCTCTAAATTCTGAGCCTATGCGATAATAGCAAGTTTCTGATATTTTATTTTGTTTAAAAATTTGATAGTAAATTTAGTTTGTAAATATAATTATTTAAACTGTGCACTTTGTCAAATTAATGACTGTTTTCATAGTTAATGAAGAGATTTACGTTTTTTTTTTTTTCGTTTCTTGCGCTGGTTCATACAGTGAATATTGTTCGGTTGCAAGAACTATACTAGTCTGGTTCCCTGCTTAATATTCTCCCATGCGTTGCAATCCGCTATACTAAGCAGGGAACCAAACTAGAACTATACAAGCATTACAGACTGGTCGTATCCATCATAATTCAGAGAGTGACAAATCTTTTAACTAGATTTTATTGATCGTACGTTTGCTTTAATGAATTTAGGATCTTTTGTTATTTCTGCATTTGAACGTGGATTACGTGGTCTTGGCAAGCTTGAAGTCCAGTTTCGTAACAGATGCTGCACTCAAAGTTCGATTGTCAATGAATTTATGTTTGCAACCCAAATTCATCTGTCCTGATTTGGCGGTCCTTTTTAAGACATGATACTGATTGTAATGATAGTTAAGATCACAACTTAAAGTTTATTCCTATATTTAATCAAGAATATTCACTCAGTGTTTACCGTTTGTCTTGTCTTATCTAATCTAATCTAACACATGGTAATCTAAGATAATCTAACTAAAGAGAAGAGAAGGATTCTTGTGTTTATACTGCATGATCCATACATATGGATTTAAAGATAAACGTAGTTTAAGCATAAAAGATCATAGCTGTCTTATGTACACACGCACGCACGCGTACGTACGTACGTACCACACACACACACACACACACACACACACACACACACATACATACATACATACATACATACATACATACATACATACATACATACTACGTACATAACGGCTTAATGTGTCTGTAATTGTAGTATGTAATAGGAGTACGATGCATCCGGGTTACAGTCAAAGGTTCATGTACTATGTTCCATTGCTGGCAATTTGCATGATTAATTTAAAATTAAAATTAAAAACGGGATAAGTCTTTAAAACTAATTTGTCTTGTTCGGAGTTCGACTTAGGCTTTTCTTGATCCTGCCTCGTCAATGAGAACACACATGTATACCTCAAACGAACACAGCGACGCTTTGTTTAAACTCAGCATGGTTACTTGCAGACATATTGCTTTCTACTGGAAATAAAATCTATAAATGCTAAGAAACTGTCCATCACGAATCCGTTCTGACAGTAAAACCCAAAATTGCCAACAAAGTTAGAATATGTCAAATTTATTTAAAATTATCGCGTGTGAGAGATATGGTAGGTCTAGCACTTTAGTTCTACGTAAATGGCGCTTCCAAATATCTTCATCTTTTCCAAGATTTTCTTTTCTAGATTTTGTCTGTAATATATAGCAGGTCTTGCAAGAGTGTTCATTTCAGAAGGAATTTATTACACATGTACAGTTATTGCTACTATTTGTTTGTCTTAGCGAACAAAAGGTTTAAATTATTTAACATCGATGTATCAGATTACTTGTCACTTGGAATGTAAATTTGTTAAATTTATTGTGTAAAATTTACTGTGGGTATCAAAAACACGTTTTAAAAAGGGTATTTTTAGGACACGTACAAAGCATTCCTTTAACGTGGTCAAACTAGAAAACACTTGGTCTAAACATTTGTTCAAGTACGTTTAGCTCTCTCCATAATTATTTCGTTCACAACATACAAGTCCTGCTGGAACTTGTTAAACACAATACTATATCTTATTTAGATAAAATTATAGAAATGATACGGATATACAGAATAGATAGTTCCCAAATGACCTCATCTGCAGCTATATTTGTGGTATGCTGACATATTTAATGTTGAGTTTATTTGATGTTTGGAAGTTGAAACAAATTCATTGAAACTCTAAATACTGTTACAAGAATGCATGCATGCACAGAACGCAAATCAGGCTTTCTGTTAGTATCTATATTTGTAATGTACAGTGTGATTTTGCTTCAGTGTGCCTTGTTCAAAATGGTCAATTTTAGTAGTCGCACACAGGAGAAACTGCCGGGTTGCCCATCGCCCAGGTAAAATGGGGTTAATATCGCGTAGGAGGGATATGGTAAGCTAGTCGTCTGCTAGTGACCTGATCACTAATCATCTATAACTTTCTGTTGGAAATTAAATCAACATTTCTAAGCACATTTACAAACTTTCTATGTATTCCTCGTATATACTGACTGCTTTTCGCATTAGTTTCAGTGAAGGTATCAGCCAATATTTTAAGAGTTTCTTTCACATGTCGTCCAGGTTTCATTTCTGTATGGACTACATCACAATAGAAACACACGTGTAAAGACGTTTTATATTAAGAAGTTTTACTTTAGAATAATTCATTTAAGTATTTGGATTGATTCAGTGGTTGTTATGCTTTGTACTTTAGTGTGGATTTATCAAATGATTTAAGAATTGTGTACTTTAGTGCGAGTCGATTTATTGATTAAAGTATTGGATACGTATGTGTAGGGATTGATAATAAAAGTATTGGTATTTTAGTGTGGATTGACAGTTGAAGTATTTTGTACTTTAGTGTGGACTGGTTTATTCATTGAAGTACTAGGTGCTTTAATGTGTATTGATTTATTGATTTTAGTATTGGGTACTTAAGTGCGGATTGATTTATTGATTGAAGTATTAAATAATTAAGTGCGGAATAATTTATTGATTGAAATATTGATTGAATTATTGAATAATTTCGCGTGGATTAATTAATTTATGAAGTATTAGGTACTTTAGCGTGGATTGATTTATTTTATGAAGTATTGGGTACTTTAGCGTGGATTGATTTATTTTATGAAGTTTTCGGTACTTTAGCATGGATTAATTCATTTTATGAAGTATTTAGTACTTTAGATTGGATTAATTAATTTATGAAGTATTAGGTACTTTAGGGTGGATTGATTTATTTTATGACGTTTTGGGTACTTTAGCGTGGATTGAGTTATTGAATGAAATATTAGGTACTTTAGTGCGAATTGGTAATTTAAGTATTGGGTACTTTAGCGGGGATATAATAATTGATTTAAATATTGGGATGGTGTTGACTGATTAATTGATTTATGTATTCTTTACTTTAGTGTGGATTTATTTTCCGACTGAAGTATTATGTACTTCACTGTAGATTCATTAATACGTTTAAGTAATAGGGACGTTACTGTGTATTAATTTATTTTTGTTTAACGGCATATCAACCCATGATACACTGTATCGTACCGTGGGAACTACCCAGATACATACTACTGCAGTCAATAGGTCTGGATTGGATTTGAACCCACGACCTTCTTGTCGAGAGTTCTGCAAGCTAGATGTGTGCCGCTTCAGTTACTACCTTGCATTGGAAAGCATATGTTATCTGCAGTCATGTAGATATGTGAGAATCGAATGCTTTGTTCTTAAAAACTAGTGTTTTACCAAGACGGCAGAAATTCACACTGTCCGTTTTCCAATCTGTAGTTAGGATGCCAAACTCGTTACCAAAACGGTGTGGATTCTACTCCTATCATCATATTAGCTCCAGATCAACTACAGTATTTCACACACTCTCCCGTTTGTTTGTAGCCAAATACCTTTTTAGAACTTAAACCAACAAAGATAAAACAAAATGCACAAAACTTAAGTCATTTCATTCACTGATTTATAATTTCTAGCATGACTGTTGTCAAGGGTTTCCTTACACTGTCTAATTATTGGCGTTTCAACATAATGGAAGATACCGATGTAAATTAGCAGTCATACTGCTCAGTGTACATTTCTGGTTTCAAGAATAGTCTAAAATCTTTGTCGTCTGCGCCCAATATTTGTTATGTCTGATTAAACTATTTTAAAAATAAATCGAACAAACAAATAGAAGGAATTATTTTATAATTGTGTATAAAAATATGTACATTCATAATTTACGAATTATTAATAAATCACACCTGTTGAAAACAAAGACTGGCTCAAACAAATATGGCTTCCATGTTGCTAAAGAAACTCCCGTTTGATTCGAAATGCTAACAAGTTGAAAATTATTGGGACCCCCAGCAACAATCAGGTTAGGACATACAAGTAAATAGAGGACATATATGCTCCTAGACATATATATATATATATATATATATATATATATATATATATATATATATATATATATATATATTGTATTAGGTACGCCTGTGTAACAAGGGGCACACATTTCTGCCTCTTTCTAAGAATAAAAACCTTTGAGCTTCTTTGCGTTGACTATATTAACTGTAAGCTATTTAGTCAGGAATTGTCATGTAAAGCAAGAACAAACTTCTAAAATAGGCTATTCTAATTCAGTAAAACAACCACCTGAAAATCAATACAACTGGTAATAACTCCCAGACTTAGCTATAAACAGTCAACACTAACACATCTGTTGCTCGAGAATACAGTTCTGATACATATAATGTATTGATCGAAATGGCAGATGTGTGGATATTAATGAAATAAAATGTTTTTCCTTCTTCTGACAATCATCTGGAATGAAACGGGGGTTTATTCTCACGTGTTCTGACGACACGTGCGGTCGTTTGATTCAGACCACGTTATGTACATTATATGCTCATAAACATACCTGTTCTACAGTTTTACAAGTTAATCCATTTTTATCTGTGTGAGTGCGTATGTGCACATGACACAGTGAGCGTGACTTTTATATACGTTAAGGATCACGTTGTCGATGGGTTTCTCTCATGACCAACAGTGTAATCTTTCTTCAAGAGAGATTGTTTTTATTATTATTATTATTAGCAGTATTCCTATTATCATATTTTTGAAAAATGGACTTCGTTGTTACTGTTACAATTTAGATAAAAAGTTAAATCATGGCTATTTATACAGTTGAGCTCATGATTATTTTCCATAATAAATCCCATGCAATTTATGGTGATTAATTCACAATTGAATTGTCCATTGTCTTGTAAAAGTCATTTTCTTTCACAAAATAAAGTAATTCATATGTGGGTGGGACTTACTTATTAAAGTAATTCACATCGCCAAAAGAAATTAATCCAAAATGTTCCCAAAGCGAGCCCATTGAACAGTTAATCTTAATAACGAGCATTGATATGTGTATAGCTATTTCAAACTCGTTTAGATACCTCATCCCAAATTAAATTATAGAATGCATAATTTGTTGGATCAAAAATGTCTTTTTTCAATTTAAAGAAAAAAAGGAATCGTGACTCATCCCCCCACCCAAAAAAAAAATATTTAAAAAGATGTATTCATTCTCGACAAACAAGCAGAAAAAGCGCAAAACGAATCGAGAACCTCTACAGTTTTCCAAACACATCAACTTCATTATAATAGGCACTTGACCGAATTAGATAATTATAAAGTAGAGGTTACATGAAGGTGATTGGGCTTACATTAACTGTCGCATATTTTAGGCTTTTACAAAACAAATATAATATATCAATTGACGCATTAATTAAAATGTTATTCGTAATCACCTAACTAGGTAGAAAAGGTCATATGAAGGTAAGAATAATAATGTATTAACTGTCAGAATCAAAACACCTGCATACAAATATAATATGTTAATTGATTAGTACAAGCTTAATAACTTTATTTTCCACGGTTAAGAGCTAAGCGGATCCCGCAGGACTTGCTTGTGTGTTGTGGTCACGTTTTTTACTAATTCGCCCATCTTCTACATGAAAGAGATACTTTGTTTGCGGACGACTGCTCGTCCACTGACTTTATGGACTCAAATTGTAAAACACAATCGATCAACAGACAATGCCGTTTTATATCTGCAACTGTCGAGAGAGGAACAAAGTTCAAATTTTTCATTCGGTCAATCAAATTTACGTTAGCAGATAGGATGATGTTCATGGAATGCTTGCCTATATAATGAAACCGATTTAATATGTACCAGATAAAAAGAACATTTGATACACTATTTTAATACTAACACGAAAACTACTGTCGATGAATTCGTTCATCAGCGACGTATATATGTACCAAGTATAAATAAACTGTTGGGGGGTTAGGGTGTTAAATCCCTTAGCTGAGGATGTGAAAACATTTATGTGTGTTTTCGATATTAATTTATTTAACTAAAGGGCATATAAGCCCAGAAAATCAGAAATTATCTTGCAAGTGACGATAGCTTTTAATCTATTTATTGACGTGCATCAGACACGGAACACTATCCTGGGTCTGATGTGACTAAGCACACAGTAAGGTCTGTTTCTCTGAATAAAGAATCATTCGCGAAAGACAGCTAACGTTTGGAGGAACGTGCGATATTTCATCCAATCAGAAATTTAAATGACAATTGAGGGCGTGTTCGATTGAGACGTAAATAAATTTTCCAATCAGCAACATCAATGAGAGTAGCTAAATAATGTATTAGACAGGTACTTGCATACCTTAAAGGATACGAATTATTGCCTAAATCATCTTTATTCCCACCACTAAGTTCTTTGCTGTCGTTTTCTGAAAATTCTGTAAACTAATGTACACTTTAAAATCAGGTAGGTGTCGCTATAAATTATGGTGCTTATTAACAATATCGGTTCCATATAGTTGGATATTACGTATACCAATATGGTTGTTTATCCGGTTGGATATTACGTATACCAATATGGTTTCTATCCGGTTGGATATAACCATTTCCATTTAATAGTGAAATAATTAGGAAAAGGTTTTTTTTCTCTGTACAACATGTGTTATTTGCATAAGAATGTCAATTGAAAGATATCAACTACTTTGAAAATTGCAGTGTTACGCAAATCGTTCGGTTACAAATGCGTTATCGATAGCCATGACAACAGACTGGAACAGGTCTGTCAAGCTTTTTAGGTACTGCTACATACACCCGTCAATACCTCATGCTATCGATTGTGGTCATCCACAATTTGGCATGGTGTTTTCGTTTCTTATACGTCTGACAAATATTCAAATATTTTTCGAAACTGACGTTATACAGATGTACATTCAGCTAAATCAAGAAAAATTTACAACATGAGTATTTGTTATAACATCACATACTGGATCCTAGAACTGAAGATATGACATCCATGTCAACTGGGGAAAATGTATGTATACATTTGATAATCACTTGAATCAAGCAAACGGAATTCAGATCACTTCATGCAAAAATCAACAATAAGCCTAATAATGTATGCATAAACTTATCAGCATTTTTTAAGAAACGGGTCTTTTTGTGTAATATCACCTTGCAATTTCTTATATAATGATAATGATCATCTGTTCCAAACACATATTTGATAAAGTTTTCTCTTTTCAAAAATTTTCGTTTGAAGATATTAATTATATGAATTGTTAATACTTTTTTAACTGGTTAAAATTTGTGATCGATCGTGTGCACTAGCGGTGGGTGTTCGACTGTAAACGGGAAGTACAGTGCCGGATTAAGGCCTTGCAGGGGCTAAGCACTGAAAATATTGTGGCGTTTCCACATTCTTACAAAGTATGAAATTATATTTAAAAAAAAAAAACACTTCAAAGAGTAAACCCCAATATTAAAGCTAAAAAGAGGCGAAAATACAAGTGTTGCCATAATTCCAAATCAAAATACTCGTACACGCAGTTCGAAATGATCATATATAATTCATTCGATTTTCTCATCAACAATTAATTTTTTTTTAAAAGTCTGGTCGCTTGTTGGGCTCGTGCCGTAAGCAAGTGCTTAGTGTGCTTAATCCAGCACTGGGGATGTTAAAGATTGGTGTACTTTGTATAAATAAATATTCATTTTAAATTTTCTTTCGAACATATTATTTATAAGAATCATTAATGCCATATGGACAGTTTTAGTATTATTGATTCATCATGAAACACCATAGGTGGGTGTTCAACTGTAAAAGGGAAGTAAGATATCGGTATATTTTGAATAAATAAATGTCCATTTTGATTTTCAGTAATCATGCTGAATGCGTCATATTAACCTTTTGATTAACAAACATGTTAATGAAAAGTAGACCTGCATGCTTCATAATAATTATTCGTGTAATCAACAATGAATTTCTGCCAAGGAACATTGTGAAACGTCGTATTAACAACGCAAGCAAATAACACAATATATAACTCGTAATTAAACTCACCATTTTACGTGAACTTTGACAAGATGCAAGTCTTCGTCACGGCCTGTTCGTTGTAGTCTGCAGATGAGATCGTCTACACAGTTGTGAGGAAACTGTAGTGTTAAAAATGATGAATACTGTTGAAAATCAATGCCTCACCTGAGTTACAATAGCGCTACATGTATGCAGTGCGCAACTACAGGCCACTACCGAATGTCGCAATGCGGAACAACGAGTCGCGCGCAACTAAACGAACTCAAACGATTCTCGTGTGGCAATTGGTGTTGATCTCAATAATACGGCACTCCGAATATGAATCATAATCTGTCATGTTGTGTTGACCATTTCTATCACTCATGTCGATATTATTCTGTTGAAAAGAGTTCTTATTCCGCCATGTTGAAACAGTAATAAGGACAAACAGTGCTTTTACAGCTATGCCTTGAATCCGAAGAGAAAATTGATTTTTTTTCAATAATTTCATGTATTCCACAATTGTAAAAGCATTTGAGTGTCAATAATAATAATAATAATAATAATAATAATAATAATAATAGTTACTGCAGGGGCTGTCTAATGTAGTCTTGTAATAATATAGTCATTTGCATTTATTTATAATATTGCGTAGTATTTTCATTACATGTGGCGGAAGTATCTTAAGTATATATTGGCAAACCATTTCTCTTGTGGCTTTTAAAACTGTATACAGTAGTAAATTAGAATATATTCATGTAAAATAAATTTTCTTCGTTAATACATTATAAATTACAAGGTGGGGGAAATGCATTTTCCCATGTAGACATAATTGCATTGACTAGAAATGAAATGTATGTGTGCGTGTATGTAACGAAGAAAATTCATTTTACATGTCCGACTTTTGAAGTAAATTGTTATATTATCGCTTATAGTAATTAAAATAGCTACGAGTATTATATACTTACCAAATATAATTCCAACTCTAAACTTATCAATCTTTACTTCTGTTTGTGTGCGCGAGCGTATGTTTTTGTGCAGGGTTAACACCAATATGTGTGTATGTGTGTGTGTGTATATATATATATATATATATATATATATATATATATATATATATATATATAACGAAACGTCAGCGCAAGACAGTGATATATTGATGATTGAAAGCTACGTTTAACATTTTTTGCTCATCTGTAATAATGTTGTTTAATGCTGTTTTTTGGTGGGATATTTTTGGAAATTTAAACAAAAATGTAAGCTGTCTTATTACAATGAAGAATTTCTATTGAGTGAATTCAGTACAAAGCTCTTATGGTCATGCAGCCTAATATTTACATCACCTTTAAAACCGTAGTTGTATTATAACATTTCTTTAAACCGTAGTTGTATTATAACAATTAATTCAAACCGTAGTTGTGTTATAACAATTCTTTAAAACCGTAGTTATCACAATTCTTCAAATAAAAATATTCTGTAATATAATAATCAGACTTCTTGCAAAAAAAAAACCTTGTTAAGAATATCCAGCAGACAAGTCAATATGCATATTTAATATGCTATTATATGCGTTGTGGAGTTGACCACTAATTTTGGATTAAAAATGAAAGTGGGTTAGTAGGTCTCATGACCCAGTTGTCTCTTTGCTTGTGTTATGGGAATTTGGGACTTGTGCAAATATACTCTTTCCATATGTTTGATTTGTTTCCTGCAGATAAATAGTATGAAGCGCAAGGCAGCAGATGTAAAATAAAAATTAAAGATTTGATATAAAGCAAAATCTTCGTGAGATTCTGAATATATCCCTTACCATGTTAGTAGTATATACAAAAAAAAAGGAAAACGATATGTGGCATGTGGGGTAAACAAGCCTCTCACTTATTACATATTTACAGGGCACAGACTGAATATAATACGTAGTGAACACCAACCAATTTCCAACTATGTTAATAGTGCGGGTCTTTTATTTAGGGATTACTGTATCCATAATGGAATCAATATAAAAGAAAGAAAGTCACAGATACAGTTATTTGATTCAATAGTTGCAGATAATAACGTCTATCAGTCTTTCTTTTACAAGAAGAAAAGGGGAATATTAGACCTTGTATCATTGCTATTTTCACAATGCAACACAATCTAACTAATCTTGATACAGACGACTTCATGAAAATTCAACTAATCCTCCAGAAATATTTTAGCATAAACTTGGGACCATTTATTGTAGTAAGAAGAATTTTGGCGCTATTCGGGTTAAAGAGCGAGAGTGATTCCTATAAATGGCGCTTGCATCCTCACTGGCTAGATGTGCGTGAATGGAAAAGTTGGGGTGTCGAGGTTTGGATCAAAAAAGTGGCCAATTTAGCCCAAGGGTTGTGATCCTTAAATTAAACGTCCAGTGAAAAAAGTAACTTTCAAACCCTGTGTTAGCGAGAGTGTCAGAAACAGCACCTGTCACCGAGGACAACCACTCCCTTCTGGACAGGACTGTCGTGGACATTACCGAAAGGCCATTCCGACCGGACACCTGTGTGACTGTTACCCACGAAAAGACTTGAAGAAAATTGCACTCTGCTGTCTCTAAGACACATTTGTTACCAAAACTATGCAGTACTAAAACTTTTTTTATATTAATAATAATGAGGACTTTGTATAGCGCCTAATTTTTCGAAGCTCTAAGCGTTTAATATCATTATTAATGAATGACTACACTGCAGAAAAACAAAAGACAAACACAATGAAATTGGAAAACATAAAAACATGCTGAAAACATATAAGATAAAGAAACGATTAGGTCTTTAAGTTTGTCCCTGCAGTCGAAACAGGTGAGTTTTAAGAGCACTCTTAAAAGGGACCACTCTGTCTTTGTGTTTAATTTCAATGGGCAATTCGTTCCACTTCGCCTGGCCCTGGTATGCAAACGAACGTTGTCCATATGACTTTGTTTTCACCGTGGGAACAATGAGTATTCGATTATCAGAAGAAGAGCGTAAGCATCTAGCTGGTGTATACACATGGGTGAGGCTGGATAGGTATGTTGAACTGGAGTCTGTCATTGAAACATAGCACAGAGAAGATATTTTGTGTTTGATTCTGTATCGAATTGATAGCCAGTGTAAGGTACAGAGCAGTGGTGATGTGTGCTCTGATCGAGGTACTCTAAAGATGATCAGTGCAGCTGTGTTTTGAACTTTTTGAAGTTTCTGGAGTAAATATTGTTACGAACCAGACAGAATTGAGTTACAATAATCCAGTCTTGAAAGTACTAATGAACACACAAGGGTTTTAGTGGCATCAACTGAAAGATATCTACGAATGGAACTGATGCGTCTCAATTCAAGATATGTTGCCTTGCATATGTTCATGACATGTTGGTGCAATGTGAGAGTACTGCCTAGAGTAACTCCAAAGTTTCGTACTGACTGTGAGAATTTAATGTTGGTATTGTTGATATTTATTGTCTGAGGTAAAGGATGTGAATGAGAAAGTCATTGTGTTGTGATCAGAATAGTCTCAGTTTTATCATCATTCATCTGCAGCTTGTTACATGTCATCCATGATTTCACATCAGAAATGCACCTCTCTACTCCATGGATGGTATCATCAACTTCATTTGGGTGGCTAGACTTGTATATTTGGGTGTCATCAGCATACAAATTGATGCGACACTGGGTGATGATCTATGACGCTTGAATGAACTCTCCGTGATCTTAGTACTGTAGTGGGATAATTTGGCTAAATGGATTATGTTTGTGACGTTCTTCTTAGCGGCTTCATAGATTTGTTTATGAATAGTGAGTCTGGTGGAAAGCCAAAGCCTCTCTGCTTTTCGGCGATGTCTTTTAGCAGTGCAAAGCTGGTCCCGAACACTGCTATACCATGGAGAACACTTTTTTTTATTGATACTCTGCATTTGGTGGCTGGGGCATGTTTTTCAAGCAATGAATGCAGGCAGTTATCAAGTTGTTCTACTGTTGGATGTAAGAAAGTTGTTAGGTTTTCTTGGATGTCATCCATGAATTTGGATCTATTTATCATACGGAGGTTTCTCTTAGTAGAAAATAGAGGTGGAGGGTTAGGTACTGATACGTCGAAATGGCATACAATGCAGAGGTGATCCGATGCAAGTTCGTGGGATACAAGGGTGGATTGAAGAATATTATTATCAGGTCTATAAAGAAACCAGTCTAAAATGTGACCACGTTTATGGGTGGGTTGGTTAACTGACTGTTTAAGATTGAAAACATGAATCGAATCCAGGAGTTTTGACGTGTATGGTTTTAGAGGACAGTCAAAGTGAAAGTTGAAATCTCCAAGAATAATTAGGTTGCCACCTATCAAATTTCCATACTCCAGAAGATTTTGGAAACTTCTCTAAAAGGAGAGATTCAGTTGGCTTGTTTTTTCTACTAGGAGGAGGGCGGTAGAGACAGAAAAAATGGACTGACCTTTGTTCCAGTGTGAGCGTTGTTTGGACTAGTTCAAACGATATGTGGCAGAAATTGAAGGCTGTGTTGTACTTAAGGCATTTGATCATGGAATTCTTTGTAATTACACCAATTCCCCCTCCGCGATAGTTGCGGGGGAACGACTTGATGGAGTAATCGCTGGGTGTTAAATCCGTACACTTAGGTTCATCACCTTGTTTCTGTCAGGAAGAAGACGTCGATAGGTCGTTGATAAAATTAACAATTTATGTGCGCTTTTCCGGTAATCCTACTGCTTGAGCGTTAAATAATGCAATACGTAGTGGTATCCATGGGACAGCTGACACAACGGTTGACGATTTAAGAGGAATTTGAACCGGGTTATTAAAATTAACGGCAGAACTTTTAAATTGTTTATCTGTTAAGGGCGAGAGAGATAACTGGAATTCTTCTTCCTGTTCTACGCCGGCTAGCTTTGAAACAACGTTTCTTTTTTCGCTTCCGTTTACATTTAAGTAATGATGAATGTATTCCCAGTTCGTTCAGTCCTGAGCACAATGTAGTATCTAGAACCAAGGTGTGGTCATTTAATCCAATTAATGAGGGTCCGTCATATTGTAAGCGGTCACGTGACGTCGGTTTATTAAAAAACAAATGACGTCTTAACAGTGAAACAAAACAGCTGAGAATTTTTTTCATTGTTCTCGTTTCCAAAAGAAAGAGATGAAGTAATACATAAGAACGGAACAGCCAATGCATGATGAAATACAATAATGTAGACGAAGATAGACAACAAGCACAAATATCATAAAAATAGCACAAAATCGGAAGAGCCTTTTTCGAGCAGTTAAGCGATGGCGGCCATCTTTCCGGAAGTCCGTATTCTACTTTGATGATGTTGATGTGTATTTTATCTCTGTACTTTGTCATTTTGATTTGATGTATTTTTGTCTTTCGTGTTGTTCCAATTCAAAAAAATCAATATATGTGTCCTGAAATATAAAATTTCTTGTCTTGTTTGTCTTCGTGTCAAAAGCGACATTACCTACGCTACAGTGGCTACTGCTACTGTCTCTGCTATCTCTTCTGCCACTTCAAAAGTTATCGACGAACACTGAGATCACACTAATTTGTGAGGCCATGTATCTTCGCCATCCCTTTAACATATTAATTGCCGAACCCAGCGGTTCAGGCAAAACCGAATTTGTCAAACGTTTGATCAAACATAAACACCATTTCATCGATCGTCTACCTCAACGGATCGTGTGGTGTTACAAAGAGTGGTAATCGGCGTAAAGCCTCTTGTGAGAAAGAAAAGGCGTTTTCATCGTGTTTGTGGAAGGCATTCGTGGTGAAGACAACATGATCGTTTCTGATCTAAGTCAAACCCATCCATCTGGTCATTTCCGACATGTTAGGAGAAGACGAAGGCGAAATTAAAGGGTGGTTTACGCGCAAAGGGCATCCTCGTAATGCCAGTGTTTTACATCAATGACAATTTGTTTTATCAAAGTAAAACCCATTGCACTATCATTCGCAATGCTCATTAAGTGGTCTAGCTTAAAAGTCCAAGATAATTCGCAAGTGCAAGTCAGCAAAACAATAAGGAAAGCCTTGGCTGACTCATGCGTACGACGGTGCCACTACAAATCCCACACACCTATTTTTTCGTGTAATACCATCGTTGGCAAAAACAACGGACCCCGCATTTGCCTGACAATCTTCATTTTACCGAGATGTCCCCATTACAACACGATTTGCATTCTGATAGATCGCAACGATTTGTCTGAAACAGAAAATCGCAAATGTTCTGTCAACTACTGCAACGACTGCAACTCTTTCACAAGAAAGCTGACCTTTAAAGATTTGAAAACTCTGATCAAAAGTCCACCAACACCACTAACACCAGTGACCAAGACAGAAAGATGAGCAAAAGAAGAATTTCAACTCCACCAGAAAAAAGATTGCAAGTTAAAATCACTTACATGTAGAATTGGATGGATTACAAATATGGCGGTAACCCCTTTTTCATCAGAAGAGAAAAAAAATGAAACAGGCGAAGACAGAAGTGAAACAAGAACTGATTACACCTGTTCAGACATCCTCGTCCTCCTCGACACCTATTGCTCGCTGAACACGCAAAGGAATACAGTCCAGGAAAATAACACACTAAACAAAAGAGTAGCATCAGAGTAGAGTGGGTAACCTAAACTAAATGGAAAAAGTGTTAGCCAGCATTTATAATGATGCAGCACATCCCACAGGTTATGGAGGAGTTCTGAAATTGTATGGTGATGACAAAACCCGATAGAAAAGTCTCCGTTTACCTCAAGTGCAACGATGGTTACAAGAACAAGCCACGTACACTATACACAAACCCACACGAAGACAATTTTCCAGACGTCGCATCTGAATGGAAGGCATCGATCATCAATGGCAAGCCGATATAGCCGATGTCTCGTATTTGCCCATCTACAATCGTGGCTACAAATATTTGTGTCATGGACGTCTTTTCCAAATTTGCCCGGGTCGTACCATTGACCTCCAAATCGAGCAGTGAGTTAGAGCGATGGCAAACCGACAAAGGCACTGAATTTCAGAGCCAAGCTTTCCAACACGATTTAAAGAAACGTGACGTTCATTTTTCCAAAGCAAGCATCGTGGAAGGTTTTCAAAGTATCTTGATAGAACACATGTGGAAATATTTTATACATCAACACACTCTCAAGTACGTTAGCATCTTGCTACACTTGGTTCAAGCGTTCAACCAATCTTACCAACGGTTCATCTGACGTGCCCTGCGAGAAGTGACTCCCGACAACGAAGTGACTGTTTTGTACGTGACCGACGGTGACTGTCCGCAGTAAAGGTGGAGTGTTGTCAGCAGGATATTGAGTGCGCATTGGTAAAACCAAACGCACTTTCGAAAAAGGTTACTTACCCAACTTGACCACCAAATTGTTTTATGTCACTGGACGAGTGCGTGGCCATCATCCTACAGTGTATAAATTGGAAGACCAGAACGGGGATATGTTAAAAAAAATATTTTACTCGCCCGCTCGTCAACGCGTGACCAAAAAAAGGACGAAGTGTACGACATCGAAACCAATCTCGAACGAAGAATCAGAAACGTGGAAGGCTGCGTGTCAAGGAAGTACTTTGGAAAGGATATCCTCCCAGTTTTGATTCTTTTATCGATGCATCGTAAGTCATCGCCTATAAAAAGAAGAAACCATCATGCCCTTAAACACAGCCTCAGCTACTGCAGTGACTACTTCTTCTCCAAGTTCTTCTCTTCTAGATTTACAAAATCAGATCTTTTGGGTGTGGTGTGGAGAATGTATGCCTGAAACGCAAATCGTCTTTTTCTACCACATCTTTGTGATGCATTACTGCATCGGTGCTGCCATTGCCAATTTGAGCTTGCAACAAGGAGACAAACAATTGTGGGCCATTTTATTGAGCAGTTGCATCGATTACCTTCTTCCCAATCCTTCCTTGAAATTGTTCTCTAACGGGAACAACGGGAGCATTGCGTCCAACTCCAGTCACCACTCCAACAATAATCATAACAGCAATCCTCTTTTAGACATTCCTTTGACCTTGAGTGACCCCTCAGAGAGCAGAACTTCCCGTTACCCAGTGACAGTTCCGTTGAAGTGTTTCCCCATAACACTGTATGATGTGACTCAGTCAAAGTACACCAGGCCATCCAATTGGATTACGAAGTCCTAAATATCCTTCCAATTTAAAAACATCTGACTGCCGAATTCCATTACGAGCAAGTGCAAAAGTACTCGGTTACGCATTTAATATGTACATGAGAATAAAACACACAACTCACACACTTAACAGACCACCTATAGAATTATAATTTTCATTGGCTATTATTTTAGCGGCCAATATTTGGTGACCGCGAATGCTACCAGGTTCAATATCGTGCAAAGCCTTGGAGAGTGCTAGAAAATGTGTCACCCTTGAGTACCATAAAGTGGCTCGTCGCCTACTGATGAAATGTTCGGAGTATAAAGTAGTCACCATTATATTTTGTCCTGCATTGTTTGACCGTTTGGGTGGTGATGATGATATAAGAATCGCAATGATCGCGGAATTCTGGGCCATCAACCGAGCCCTAAAATGGATAGTAACACAAAATCAAAAACAGTACATAATCATAACAGACTCACTTAGTGTACTTGAAAGTATTGAGACAGGTAATTCCAAAAGTAGACAAAATCTTCTAGAGGACACTATGCTGACCATCATGGAAGCAGATAAATCACACCAAACCATACACTTCTTGTGGGTGCCATCTCACATCAATTTGCTTGGAAATGAAAAAGCAGACAAAGCAGCAAAAAGCAGTCTGATGAAAGACCAAATTGAACCCGTACAGTACAACACTCAGGAACTATATAGTCAAGTCAGGGATAGAATTAATAATAAATGGCAACAACAATGGGAAAACTCCACAAAGGGTAGACATCTATACCAACTACAAAAAGAGGTCACTAGAACCCAACGTTTACCAAAAAGCCTTGCAGCCATTGATATTAAAATAATCAACAGAATCAGAACAGGTAAATCACTACTAAATGGCAGCTTTATGAAACATATAAGTACAGGACCCACGCCGGATAAATGTCCACACTGTCCAGAAACTGAAACATTGGAACATGTATTCAACATATGTCACAAATACCATCGACAACGTACCGTCTTCCAACTACAACAAAGAAAACTTGACTCAGTTACATCATTCCCCCAAATTCTAGATAAAAGGTATAACAAAAACGTAAATGCTACCTATATAAATATACTTAATTACCTAAAATCAATAGACATAAAACACAAAATATAAATACCAAAACCATCAAATAAGTAAATAAACATAAACATAGCCAAAGAGTTAATATTTATCAATCAAGGGGCCAGAGCAGATAATAACATCGCTAGCTCAAAAAACAGACCCACGTAACAATGCCTTAAATAAACGGACAAAAAAAAAATTATAACTATCGAATAGATAAATAATTAACGAGGCCATATCGGTTAAAGGGGCCAGAGCGGATAGTAATACCGCTAGCTTAAAAAAGCAGAACAACTTAACATTACCCTAAAATAAATATATAAAATATAATAGAAAAGGGGAAAAGAAGGGAAAGGGGGGATAATATAAACATTGTAATGCGAGGAAAAAAGGAAGAAACGGGAGAAAGGGAAGAAGGAGAAGGGGGAAAAAAAGAGAACATTACACTAAGTAGTGGCACAATGTAGGTACAATAAAATCAGTCAACCGGCAAGTGGCAAGATAAGTGTGATGAGAACACCGGGATCAAATAGTGATAGCTCAAGGAAACATAACACCAACAAACCGACAAGAAAAAGTAAAAGGAAAGGGAAAAGAAGGATGGAAGAAGGAAAAAGAAAGAAAGAGGGAAGAAGGTAGTAGGAAGAAAGTGGGAAAGAGAAAAGGGAAAAGAAGAGAAAAAGAAGAAGGAAGAAATGAAATAACACCAAACTCTCTTTTTTTTTTTAATTTTTAATTTTCTTTTTTTCTTTTTTTTTTTTTCTTTTTTTAATTTTTAATTTTTTTATAAAATTTATTTATATATATTTTGGAAATTCATGTATTTCCCATTTCACCTAATGATATAGTTAAATATCTCGATTAAAAATGAATGAGAATGATTTGGACTGAGTCAAGTTTTGGAAAACAAAATAAATAAAATCGTTTTTTTAAGTGGCAGCGGATTAAATATTGATTACCAATGTTTATACTCAAGCCAGCCAATCCCAGATCAATTCATCAGCTGAATTTGCAATCAGAAAAGTCCGTGTATTGACACCGGAGGTAAAGATCTTCCTTCAACATTTTACAGTATCTTCCTGTATGGTGGATAGATGATCGCTCTGAAAGTCGAGATACAAGTTCATGTTTGCTTAATATTTACCATATTCACACGAAAAACTGTCCTATAGTTAATTATTTTCCCCTTAGCTGACTTTTATTTTTATTTTTATTGTGGTGGTGGGTGATGGTGGTGGTGGTGATGGTGTGTGTGGTTCGACATCAGCTAAAGTGCCACAACGCATTCCATTACTATATACGTTTCTTTTATATCGCTCAAATTACTCCTTTAATTTTTGCTGGACTTATGTTAATTGTTAAGCTATGTTAAAAATCCAAATCACACACACACACACACACACACACAATGGACTTATGTTCTTTGTGTATACCATTAAACCACGCAATAAAAGCACGTGCAATTTATACATAACATCGACATTATTTTTGCTGTTATTCGTCTGCTTATATATATTTTGCTCTAAAATATTGTTTCATAATTTATTCCATGGTTTTGTTTCCTGTCTTATGGCTATGCATGAAATATGTACATAATTCAGATTTTGTTAGGAATGCAAGTACTCGATATGTATATTGATAAGGGAGCGGTCTTAACAATGGTCTCCTAAGCCACTTAAATTTATTTTAGGCAAGGTAAATAATCGGATTTTCCACAGAAAATACTGCACAGCTGTGGTGATTTTCGTGCAGACGATAGTGGCTTTGAGGGTTTGCTCTGTAATAATAATAATAATAATAATAATAATAATAATAATAATAATAATATTATTATTATTATTATTATTATTATTATTATTATTATTCATCCGAAACGAGAAAACAACAACGCGTCTGTTCAAAATTGGTAATAAAGTAATGTTAGACTGATATTGATATGTGGAATCAAGTTCTAAATTAAACCCCAAAAAATCCAAAGCAAAATATCAAATCAGTTTCAATTATCGTTGCATTTTCTTTGATATATGACTATTAACTGAGGATGCTGTTGCAGCTTTCTACCCATCTTTGAAGTATACCGATCTTTGCAGTATACCCACCACTGAAGTATGCACACCCTTGAAATATATTTTTTTCTTTTATAAATTATTTATCAGAGTTGTGATATCATATTTCAGTAATGGACATATTCCTGGCGACTGTGGCCCGGAGAATGTCTTCAAAGCATCATGTAATTTCTTCATGTCATTCCTGTTGGTATGTGACTGAATCTCATCTACTTTATTGCTCATCCATGAGTCTTCTAATCCTCTGAGTTTGCATTGGACAGTCCTCTTGATGCTGTTGAGGACTGCGTTATTTGACGATGAAGTCCTGTCCTGTAAGCATTCTTTTTATGGCAACAGCGAATAAAACCTGGATATTTACGTGTGGTGGGACCGAAGGTTAGTGAGTATCGGAAATATACAAAAAAAGATTTCTTGTTTTCCTTGATATTTTCGGGAATTTATATCAGATATATTCAGTTAGATGCACAATTCCTTGAAAAATGCCCGTTTAACATTTTCATGTGTCAAAATGTATATGTTAAACTTTTGGGCACTTATTTTCTTGTCGTCGTCTACCAGGATAATTTGCAGTTGTTCACAGCAGAAATCTGCAAACAGGCCCAAAAGGTCAACTAAAGAGAAGGTCGTTGGAAGTGGCTTACACTTGTTCATTGACATTAGTTTACTGGCAATTTCGAAGAGTTCTTCGCAGTTAAAATTTTGTGCGATCTTACTACTAATTTAATAGCCTGAGTTTTCATCCACGTGTCTGTCAGGTCAAGGACGATTATATTCTGACCACTGATAAAGTCGACTAGGTCTGAGCGCTTTTACGGTGGTCTGGTTCACTCGGCGTTGAATATCGCGATATACCGTGACTGCTCAGGGTTGATGATTGCAGAGAAATTGAAATTAATTTGTTTAAAGTGATTGGTCGAGTTTTCAAATCCGAGTGAAAGAAAGGGCGAAAGAGTGATAACTGGAGTTATTCTCCCCGTTCTAAGCTAGCAAGCATTTAAACAACGCATCCTTTCTAGCTGTAGTTCTTTTAAAACAAAGTTGAATGTGGATTATGGTCATTTAATCTAGTGGAACATGTAGTGTGGAGTGCTGAGGAGTGGTCATTTCATGCCATAAATTGATGGGCTATCACAGCTTGGATGGGTAGACTGGTACATATCATATGATGGTGTTATGTGCAGCAACAATAGCGATTAAACTGTGGGACAAGACAACTAGGAAACAATCTAAAGATCTCGTTTCCGAAATGAAGCAGATGAAGAAATACATTCCAACAGAACAGGTAATGCATAATGATACCAAGCGCAAAATTTTGAACAGTTGTGTCAAGCATACACAACAGTATATATTTTAAGATCGACGCATTGGCTACGAATCCCATATCCTGGCAGCTTGTAATAATTACTATGTTCTATTTTGGGCATGAATTTAGTTTTAACTAGGACCAGCTTGGTCACAGAACAGACATAGAGGGCTCGATGCTAACGTGAGAGTCATAGCGATAAAGTGTCGAAAGTGACATACACCAGGAGAGAGTATTTTCTGGTCAATTTGAAAAATGTGTCATAAAAGTTATTAATAAGGGTGGACTCGAGAAAGGTTTCTGACTTCTATGGGACCATTAAAATATTTGGCGGGTGAAGTAGTAATCTTGAACGAGTCGATGTTCCCAGACTGAATTCAGGGGTTTTAGAATAGCTCCCCTTATAGAACTAAGTAGTCGAGTTTCTGCTTAGAAGCTAGCAGTTGACTCTGGGAAATAATCCGTATTCTCATTAGATTGTAGTAAAGGACGAGCGTCGGAATTTTAGGACACGGGAAGAGAGATTTAGCCACATCAGAAGGTACAAATCTTGGATAAGACACAAGGTAGGTCTCAATTTCACGCAGTGTATATTCTTCGATGTATGTTTGCAATTATTGTTGAATGTATTCATTTTTAATTCATACTTCAAATTTGTTCTTTAATTAAAATCTCATAAGCGGATGTTTCATGAGTTATGCTATTAGAATATCTTATAATATTTCCTTATATCATTAAGTTAAGTTTTACAGGTTTGATATGTTAACGAGGTTATGTATTGTAAGATTTCGGGCACTTCTTCTTGTGTTAGTATGTAAAAAAATCTGACTTAAATAATTTGTGTCTTTTATGCTGAGGGCTGATTTTTCCGTTTCTAAATTTATGTGTAATTGAATCGCTAATCTGCAGAGTAGCCTAGTAGGACAAGGAGTGACGTCAATTACATCGTGTTGTTAAGTCGTGAATTCTCTTCAACCAAGAATGGAGTCAACATGTGCCTAGTTCAACTGGTAATTTTGAGCTCAGCGGGGCAATGATAGTGTCAGATATGGGCCTAATTATGTCATGGTACTCATTTAAGAATGCAGTAGCCGCTAACATGACATAGATTTATGATACTAGGTTGTTGTGTATTAAGTGCGAATCACCGTTGTAGTCTGCTGAGCACATGATAAGACAAATCTGGCATGCATTTGGGTTGGATGCTATATTTTATTTTTCAAAGTAAAAAAATAGCTCTACACATACCTGACTGTACATGAACCGCTCCGATGGCCTAGTGATTAGAGCGTCCGAGGTCATGGGTTCGATACCCCGGCGGAGTCATACCAAAGACTTACAAAAATGTTACTAACAGTTGCCTCTCTTGACGCTTAGCATTAAGAGGTTAGTGCTATGACTGGTCGGCCTGTTAAAGCTACGTTAAAAATCCTAATCAAACAAACCTGACTGTATGTACAGTATGAAAGAGGGTGCAGTCATCGACCAACGTTCCCTCCAAGCGAGTGCTAGATGTGCGCGCTATGTGCGCTGCATTGTGCAAGCATTACGGTGACTTGAGTATTTATTCTGGATTGAGAACAACTCAGATGCAAGAAGATGTATGAGCAGCTGCGCGACCGCGCGCGTGCGCAGTTTGAAGGAACGCTATCGATGACGCGTACAGGCTAGTAGTAAAAAGAGAGAAAGAAAAGGAAAGAGACGGAAACATCAGCCAAACAACCAGTAGCGATTTCAGAAAGACAAAAAGCACTAAGTGATGCCATTATTCCTGGCAGTTCGATCTGTCACTCGATCATTTGATCACATTTGTTTTGTCAGTAACAGAACGGCTACATGAAATTCGCAAAATTTTGTAACTATAGCTGACAGAAAGCAAAACATTTACATGTTAGTTTTGTTTATGTAATTTTTTTTATTGTTTTATTATACTGAATTTTGCATCTGTTATTCTACTTCTATATCTCTGCTCAGAGTCTCTGCTATCCAACGTGTGTGTGTGTGTGTGTGTGTGTGTGTGTGTGTGTGTGTGTAATTTCCTGTTCTGGTTGGGAAAAGGATCATTACCTTAGTCAATATTTGATGATAGATTTGATATAATCTCAATTTGTAGCTAAAATGTCGAATGATTCCGATTCACTACATACTTAGGTTCAAGGTCGATCAAACTTGTTCAGAAACTGAAAATGATATCTATTTTGGACTTCCTGCATCAAATTCAAGGTTTTCTACTAACCATTTCTATTCTAAAGTACTAGCATGGGTGCTTAGAATAACTATGAATTCTTAATGGGATAGTTTAATGCCAAAACTCATAACCTCTGTAGTTAATTGGAAAACAGTTCCTTAAGGAACATTTCGATTTTGTTGTCTGTTACATGGAATTTTTCCCAATGGCTATAAAATGCCGAAGAAATTGGTAACATTCTATGATAAAATGAATTCCATTGGAGAATAAAGAATACATATGCAGAAATAATAATCCTAATATATTAATTAGAATATCTAGCAACAAGCCAAGTGTTGGTTCTGATCTAAATTTTCTCGAAATACATGCTATTATTTTGTTTCTAGCTCACTCTGAATTCTAATAATATCTGCATGAATTTGACTTTTAAAGTTAGTCACTCCTTGTTAATGACTGGTTTTAATTTTCACCAACACACGTTGAAAATAAATAGATTATCACATAAACCGAGTTGGCAATTAATAAAATACAAAGCTATTTTCCCAGTGTGTTTGCAAATTGGTCAAGCCCAGTCTTTGCAGCAAGAAGCATCTAAATATGTGGTCTTGTTTTAAATTAACAAGTCACTTACCATACAGTCATTCAAATTTTAAATTTACGATCCCTAAGCATGTAAACGTCTTGAAATATACCCTTTAGAAGTTCAAAGGATTCAATCTAATGCGAATGTTTCCCGAATGATCTATTGTAGTTTTGGGGCGTTGAGGTGGAAATTATTCACGTAAATGACGCATTTGATGGTTTTCTTGATTTCATTTTTTCAGGATAGCTTCTCTCTTTGGTGAGTCTAGTTTTGCTAATAGTTTCTTTGAAGTAGCTATTTCTGTATCCTCTCCTTTTAATGTGTATGTTTGGGCTCTCAGAGACTCTTTTACAATGAAGCCAGTTTAGAACATAACGCGTTTGGTTCTAATGCACACGTCCCTAGTATGATGTTTTTAATTTCATGCTTAGGGTCGCAGCTGTTTGGGAGTACAGGTGAGAGTCATAAAGGTAAGTTTAAATATTCGCCTTCAGGAAGGCAGACTGTGAATCTGAAACGATGTTTGACCTATCTGATGACTCCGATGTAAATTTAATAAATAAATATGAGAAGTTTAGATATTTATAAGTTGACTTTTTTAAAAGCGTGAAGGGTGATAATCGACAAATTTAGAATGTGTTTCCTGGGGAAGGTAGCTTACGAAAATCATTATAAAATATAATACACACACACGACACTAGCCCATATCACCTGACAGCTAAGCACACTCGACATCATCATTTGTTTTGGTGATGTGTGCTTAGTCGTAAAGGAATATATGCTCTTGTGTTCAGACAAAGCGATGGGTCCAGTATACCCCCTGACCTGGGTTCGAATTTCCGTAGAGTGTAGAGTACGCAATAAAAGTTCTCTAACATATATATATATATATATATATATATATATATATATATATATATATATATATGTGTGTGTGTGTGTGTGTGTGTGTGTGTGTGTGTGTGTGTGTGTGTATTTTCCAGGTTTGAACAAAAGCGGCTGTAGAAGTGAATCGTTTAAATAAAACAATAAGGGTTGTTAGATGTTACCTCCAATCAGTGTCAGCAATGGATATGACCTCATTTAGCTTTATTCTTTATTTTAAAAGGATATTATAAATCAGAGACATAAAAAACGATAGAAAATAACATGGCAATGTTGGACATATTAGACCAACTAATTACCCCAAACATACTATACCCAAGTCGCCAATATAAGTACGTGGCGAATATTTAGAGATGCTGCCTCGCCAAAACAGTAGAGCTTATTTGTACATGTAGCCTATATACGGTAGATTTTTCAGGCTTGGACTGGTTCGCGGAGAGATGAGTTTTGAAGATATTTGATTTATGACATCCATACATTGTGTTTCAGGTCAGCTATTCACAAGATTCAAACATAGTTTTCATCCAGTCATCAAAAAGATTGACGTGAACTAAATTTGTTTCTTTGATATTGCACCAGCTCTGTATGGATACTAGCATGCGGTTGCTAGGGTGATGAAGAAGATCAAAATGTGTTCAGAAACAGTCATCTATAAGTGAAGACAAGCCCAAAAATCTGATTTAGAGGAGGCGGAAATTGATCGACTAACGTTTGAAGACATAAAAGACAAACTACTTAATATATGGGTCAAATTATGTCCGGGAGAAATATGTACTCAATTTTAGCAGCCCTGCCTGTCAAAGAATCATTATATTTGATATTTTAACAGCAAAATCTAATGTATACCAAATAGCGTGGGAAGACTGCTATTTTCATAATAAATGCGCGATCGTGCATCTGAGTGTGTGTATGTAGTTTGGTTTCTTTCTCTTTGCTTCTGTGCAAAATGTTCCCATATTAGCGATAACAAACTATCAAGTCAATAACTCTGATACTATATTTTTCCGGCTCTCATTGTCTGATACAGCACATTGCCGTATGCCCAGAGGTTTCCATAGTTACGGATAAATAAAAAGGTAATTTAGGAAAGAGTTAATTTTTTATTTAGAAATAAGAAAAAATAATCTCAACAGTAGGATTTTTAGAAAAGTGTTCTCTTGAATATAGAGACAAGGCAAGGATGGTAAGTTTGTTTTTTGTGACCATCATATATATTTGTTAGAATGGCGTGCTGTTGAAACGGACATCATACAGAATCGAGAACATTAGAACGGCGGTCACCGCGGATGCTGATGTATACCTTCAGCATGTGTAAAACACAAAATAATTTAATTTTTCGTAGAGAACACGCAGAAAATATTATACTGATTAAAATAAATGCTGTGTCCAAGATACACATTTCCAATGGAGACAAAAGAAGCACAATACATAAATAACAATGTCAAGGAAACTGGAGCTTTATGAAAGAAACTAAGTTATTAGGATTTTGATAGACGTGAATTAAAACAGTGGATTAGATGATTACGAGTAAATTTGCATTAATCACGACAGCAGAGAAGAAAAGAAAGTATATTAAAAATATCATTTTGCATATATACACATTGTGAAGCCTGCACGTGTTTTAACTTATCCAGATAGTGTAAACTTTCCCCATATCAGCTGGTTTTGATTCATTTTCTGATAATTAATTATGACTATAGGTTCCATGAATGCTTGAAAAATGAACGTGGTAAATACTTTCCTAATAAAAAAATGCATAGCTATTTGTATAAATCTCTACTTAGAACTCCTTAAAGGAAATTTGAAGGAGGTTGATGTGTTCTAATGGTTACATCAACGTTTATTTGTTTTCTCTTTTTTTCTTTTAAGTTACTCAAGAATTTAGTATATCAGCTTATTCCTTGTCATTATATTTCTTCTAATTCTTGCTTTTAAATGCAGTGATAATCGACTTCATATTCATCGTTTTTCTCTATTTATTTCTTCAGTCAATCTATTTATTATCCATTTTTTTATTGCCTACATTGTCGCCGCCTTATCACATTTGTTTCACGTGACCAATTTGTTATTTAACTGCGACTTTTTTGGTATGTGCTTTATTTTTCAACTCGGATTTCCTGATCATCACAAATGAACATGGCATGCATCTTTTAACTCACTCATTTTGAAAGGTTATTTTCTTTCCTCATCGGTAACTTTCTTGAAACGCATTATCATACTTCTTGATATTTGCTTTGTATGTACTTTGCATCGGTTGTCTACACTGGAAAGATGCTTCAAAGATACATCAATTTCAACTGATTCCAACTTTTTAAAAAGTTCGCTGTTTTCTCCCATTGCTCAAGTGCGTACTCTATACCTTTTCTTTTTGTATTTCTCAAAAATCTGTTTCACTAATTTGATTGACATTTGGAAATGTAATTTGATTGAGATTTGGATAAGTAGTTTGATATCTGGAAAAAAAATAATTGTACTCTAAGTATTGAAATAAAATATGTCTTAACTACTGATCTTAACAGCCGTTTTAAACAGCATGAAAACATCCACCTTGACAGTTTGTCTAACGGCGTTGTCAACAAGCCATCAGGATACTAATCAACAACTGGAACTTTTATTTTCAGCAATTAGCAACATTTCTTCACTCAATTCAAACGTACGAATGGTTTCGGATTTATGTTTAATATCGATTCAAAGATGGCTATTTTACATACTCGGTCACTATTTGATGTTTTTAATTGAAACATTTTTTTCCATTAATTCTGTATATTTTGTTTTGTTGATTGTAGCATTGAACTTGTAGTGTTTATGATATATTCGCATTGTACTGCAAACTGAGCCAAACATTAATTACTATGCTTATCATATAGGTAATTGATTTCTTCTTTTGCTTATACTGATACTATCTTCACTAAATGTACCTGTAAATCTGACTCTTTTCTAAAATATTGCCTTAGTCTATGAAAAATTGTAAACAATAAAACCGTATTCCTTGATACTAAGATTTTTGCTTTCATGCTAAACTCCTGAAATCGTTTGTTGAGAACTGCTGGATTTTTTCACCATATAGGCTAATCACATTATCTATGTTGTGTAACAAATGTCAAAGTATTTATTGTTGAAGGATTACGTGGTGTCATTGCACATTAGTTTCAGCGCTGAGCTTCTAACCAATGCTTTCAAAGCTCGCCTGATGTGCCGTTCATTTTACAAACCGACAAGCTGTGCTGGAGTAGATATATACGTATTATTAGTGTGATCATTTATTGTACATGGACGAATGTAGTAGTATTTTAAATTTCACAGGTAATCCAGAACTGTAAATATAAGAAGCCGTTAACGACAAATAAATTTTACCCCACTCTCTGGCCTAAGTGTTCAATAAATCTCTTTTTCTAAATATCCTACAATAAAAATGATTTAACTTTTTTTAATCTACATGCGAGTCAAACATATTCACGTACCTTCATATGAGTAAAAATAAATTTTGAATTCCACACACATCACACATTAAAATGTTAAGTGCAAATATGTTCCACATTATATACGGACTAATCTGTTAATTGTCAATATGATATTCCACACCATACACACTAATGTGTTAAATTGTCAATATGATATTCCACACCATACACACTAATGTGCTAATTGTCAATATGACATTCCACACCATACACACTAATGTGTTAATTGTCAATATGACATTCCACACCATACACACTAATGTGTTAATTGTCAATATGATATTCCACACCATACACACTAATGTGTTAATTGTCAATATGATATTCCACACCATACACACTAATGTGTTAATTGTCAATATGACATTCCACACTATACACACTAATGTGTTAATTGTCAATATGACATTCCACACCATACACACTAATGTGTTAATTGTCAATATGATATTCCACACCATACACACTAATGTGTTAATTGTCAATATGACATTCCACACCATACACACTAATCTGTTAATTGTCAGTATGACATTCCACACCATACACACTAATCTGTTAATTGTCAATATGATATTCCACATACCATACACACTAATCTGTTAAATGACAATATGATATTCCACATACCATACACACAAATCTGCTAAATGCCAATGTGATATTCCACATACCATACACACAAATCTGTTAAATGCCAATGTGATATTCCACATACCATACACACAAACCTGCTAAATGCCAATGTGATATTCCACATACCATACACACAAACCTGTTAAATGCCAATATGATATTCCACATACCATACACACAAACCTGTTAAATGCCAATATGATATTCCACATACCATACACACAAATCTGCTAAATGCCAATATGATATTCCACATACCATACACACAAACCTCTTAAATGCCAATATGATATTCCACATACCATACACACAAATCTGTTAAATGCCAGTATGATATTCCACACACCATGCACACTAATCTGTTAAATGCAATATGATATTCCACATACCATACACACAAACCTGTTAAATGCCAATATGATATTCTACATACCATACACATACATCTGTTAAATGCCAATATGATATTCCACATACCATACACACAAACCTGTTAAATGCCAATATGATATTCCACATACCATACACACAAACCTGTTAAATGCCAATATGATATTCCACATACCATACACACAAATCTGTTAAATGCCAATATGATATTCCACATACCATACGTGCCAGCTATGTTGATTGTGCCATAATGACACATCAAACTGTGCACCAATCCTTCCCATACTACGATATCTGTCAAAGTTAAGATCATAGTCTTTCAAGATGTCATTTTCCGTTACTTTCTGGATGTCATCCTCTATCTCCTCTGTCGCTTTGTCACATTTATGTATACTTCCAATGCTTGCTGTTTCACGGACTCTTTGGCAAATCCTTCTATTTCTCATCCCTGCTACAGCGAAAACAACTCTTTGGCCTTTTGATCGTCATTGTTTCTGCTTTACGCATCTGCTGGTCTAGTTGTTCATCTGTGTTAACAGTCTGCATTTCTCGCCAACTCTTATGTGTGCATGGTAAACCAGTTGGCTCAATTGAATATGTAAGGAATCTATAATCTGTTTCTTTTGTCTGTTATTTCTCTTTCACTTTGTCTCCATATCCTCTCTTTTAAATCTGATGACTCTTGTCACACAACTCTTAATTGGTCTCGTTTCATCTCCGAATTCATCCTCTCAAGATATTCATCTTTTTCCGTTGCTGTTGACAATTATGTCCATCTCTGTGCTAAATGTTTTTTCTATAAAGCATTAAGAGTTTTCTCCCTTAGACATCTATACTTACCGAGTCTTCCTCTTTCTATGTTGATTAACAAATAAACCATGTTTCCCTTGTAATTTGGATACAAATCATTATTTTTCCCCTCATGAATGAGTTCTGTAAATGCAATTTTATATACTTCGCTTAAGCTAGAATTTTTAATCCTAATCTTTCTTAGGTAGGTATATGACTGACAGGGGAAATAACCGTTTCTGGCTTCCCGTTTTCTGATGCCGCTTTGGTTCCAAAACAGTGGTCTGCTGTTACGGCATATTTTGAGATAAATTTGGATCGTTTGAATGTAAAATCATTGGAACCCAACAGAATACATATCCGGATACTTATTTATGGTATTAAGCGGCCCATGGAAGAAAAATTATGTATTTTTGCGAAGCGTTGAAAATTTTAAAAGTTTTATTTTCATACATTAAGAGGAGGTAATACTAATAAACACGGTAGGTCTTAAGCTTCCAACAATTTGGAATTTATCCATTTATATTTATTATTTCTAAGTAACCTCTATTTACCGTACGAAGTTTCAATTCAGGAGTCCTATCTAGTCGTTTCAGCCATATCTGCAATGACCCGTGCGTAGGCCAAATTATCCCTCAAATATTTAGCGCATTGACCCCATTATCGGTCAACGGCGTAAGTGTACAAAATTCGATTTAATAACTTCCTTCTACAAGTTATATCATATATAAATATATATACTGATTTTCATTCAGATGAGCGAAATTAGTGTTTATGTCTTCTCTTCAAATTATGTATCAAACTTGTTTAAATGAACGGTGTCATGATAAGATTATATCTGTATGAATTTAGTCCTAGAAAGCTCTATTCAAAATAATGAGTACACACTTTCCTCAGCAGGCTGACGACACGTGCGATTTGGTATAGCTTTCATTGCTTGTCCTAATTAAAACTGAAGCTATACATATGTTTTCTGGCAAAATCCAGAGTTGTAGACTCGGTTCATTTTCATGAAATTAAGTAGGACCAGGTTTTTCTAAAAATTGACAAAACTGCATTTTGAGAATTGTCAATCCCCCACTCCTTTCATGTCATAAAAGTACGCCATGCTGCATCACAGAGATAGTTGAGACTGAATTGTTTTCATTCTTGGATGCATCTCAATTGAAAAATAGCTTGATTTACTTAAAAAAAACTGGTATTTCAATTTTCATGTCCTATACCTATCTTAAGCGATTTCTACAATGTTTCTCATTGTTTTCATATTGTGCTCCTGACGTGGCATAACTAGTCTAACTGGTCTAATATTTATAAATAGATCATATAATAAACTATAACAGGAAGTAACGGAACCAATATTACGTATACTTGAACCTCTCGTACAATTACATCATTCCGTATTATTCAGGCCTTTTTAGAGATATCGTAATCTGTACATGTATTAAGATACTTTGCCCTACAGTAAAACAGAAGAGTTAGAACTCGTAGAGATAGTATAGTCAGGGGTTAAAGATCAGCATAACCAATAGAACTATTGAAATAGATAACATTTAATTCCCTAACTGCTAAATAGGTGGCATAATGGTTAAGATATTTTCTGAAAACCGGTATATGCAATGTCATAGTTGTTACAATTGGTTACTTTTAATTATGAATGATGATGGCGTAAGCATAGCATTTTGCACATGCTAATGGAAGCAGGCAAATAAGTAAAAAGGCTGACTTGAAATCATTATTTTTTTCCTTAGAAACGTTGTTGTCAAAATAACTACACCACTTTCTTAATCCTCCAGAGTTCTAAATCGTAGAAACGTTTAAATGATATATTCTCTCTAGGATTTCAAAGACCTTGACGATATTTAGGCTGGAAAATGCATAAACATGTAATGAATGAAAAGAATGGCAAACCAGGTTTTCAACAAGCAAGGTAGAAACAAAACTCTCATTTAAGACAAGACCAAATGCATGCAGACTTCATGATATGCAAACCTGCAAGGAAACCAATAGTGGATACAGATATATTTTACACACACACACACACACACACACACACACACACACACACACATATATATATATATATATATATATATATATATATATATATATATATATATATATATATATATATACATACATACATACACACACACACACACACACACACACACACACACATATGGGCTAGAAAAGTGAAATCTAAACGTGGAGATGATATAAATGAGGTAGGTCGGTCTATATCTAGTAAATATTAGCCTAGCAAAAAAAAACCAATTTGAAAATGGCAAGGAAGTCGACAGTCGGAAGATAAATAAACTACTAGATACGGAGTACACAATACGTGTCCACTTACTCGGATCTGATGTACATAAGCGGTGGAGAGATTTAAACTAACTCTTAAGTCCAGAATATGGACGTATTTCACCAAGAATGAGTCCAGGAAACTGATTTACATATTCCTACAAAGATTAGGAAAGCCAAACTTTTTAACAGAATATAAAGGTATGCGTAAATAACATTTTACTAAAATATCGCTTTGATTCTCGCATGTGGACCATGTGAAAAGCAATATAGTTTAGGTTTTCCGCAATGTAATTTTGAGTGAAGTAATACGAATGTGATTGCAGTTAACAATGTAGTCGAAATTACAGCACAAATTCGCGCTGTTTAATCAAGTTATAGAATCCATTGCATGTATTGTGTAATTAGGAATTTTAGAACTAAGAAAGTAAATTATTAGGAAATTTAAGATGCAAAAATGTAAGTATATTTTGCCATTCTTATTACCAGATAAAGAAGACATGTTTATGTCGCATCACTTGTATGATCTTTGCAGGGATCGCAGCTATGTTATGACCTTTATGGCGTCTATCGTCAGCCTAAATCCGAAATATTGTGTCTAAACATGTTCATGTGGAAGTTTACAAAGTAGCAGGTTTGTGACAGTCCATTCAGCTAGCTGAACTATTAAGTGTTCGTCGTCTTGGTTTAATGGCTCTGATGCTCTTACTTCTCTACCAACCGCTCCGGTGGCCTTGTGGTTACAGCGTCCGCCGCGGAAGCGGGAGGTCGTGGGTTCGATCTCCGGTTGAATCTGAAGGCCTTAGCTCTCTACCAAAACCTTCATTTTCATTTCTCCTCGAATGTAGTTTTTTCAATTTAAAAAGTGGTAAATCTCTGATAGATATGAGAATATCCTTGGCCTCAGTATGCATTTCTTTGCTATCTTATTTACTCCAGAGAGGACCGGTCATAGTCTGGACCATTCAATTTACTAAAAGTTAGGAACATTTCTCCTAAATAACTGTCTAAATTATTAGAATGGTATTTTCAATACTGCTTACCTCACCTTGTTGTGTACATTACGAAAATTATGTTCATTGTGACCCATTAAACTCGTCTACATCAATCACTCTAGAACCGTTACTTTAAAAAAGACGAAACAGCTTCTGTATTTCGTCCACAAAAAAATCTAATAAACTAAAACCTAAAGCGGCTACTACATTAGTGTACATGTCTTATTTACAAAGTAGTTCCTAATATATTATACTAGTTTAAACACGTGTCGTGCAGTATTAATTTGTTCAGTATCGCAAAATACTGAACGATTCGAACAATGTGAAGTTAACAGAGAAAAATTGAGTAAATAAGAACTAGTGATATCCACTTCTAGATTGCGTTTCGTGGCACGTTCCATAATTAAGTTATTGAGATTGTGTAAATACCTGATTTCTTTGCTTGAATTTCTTTGATTCTCCTCCTCTCAGTTTTGTAAATTGACCTCTTAGACCTATTTCTTCATTTACGTTTTTGAAAGAACGATATAACTGACATACCATGAAAATATATCACTTTTCCTTTTTTCATATTTAATAGCGATACTTAACCTAAAGGTTAGGAAGGACTATTCACCTCATAAGATATGAAATTAACATTTAACATGAACTTAACATGAAATACATTCTCTACATATATATAATTGAAGAGAGTACGAGGAATTGTGGTAATGATGCTGTCGAGAAAAATGTACACATTAATTATTGGACCTCATGAATGCATCGACAGTATCTGCATACGTAATTGTCTGGATATGTTTCGTCTTACTGAAGCGTAGAATCTTTGTATTTTATGGTATTATATAGATGGTGTAATGCAGGCATGTACCAAGTACCGACGGCCGCGACTTCGGTTTAAACCGGTTTTTTATTTCACAGATTTAGGCTTTAAAAGTTGCGCATCAGATTTGCACCATGGGGGAAGTTGCATCGCCAGGTGTAATTATTATAAGGTTTAATGAGCAATGTAAAGAATTATGTTTCATACACTTGGTATTCGTACCTTTTTATTATCACAATTACCAGTCGTCTGATCTTTAGTTCGTTTCATGTCTATTTCCAGATTGAAGAAGCCATCTGTGATATTGTTTGTCTTGACCTAATTCATATCATTATCGTAATAGAAGATGTTGTTGTTTAGATCAGGGGAAACATTGAAATAGCCAAACACAAAAGCTGTTGCCATCTTTGTTGACTATATGTCTGGCTAAATATATGTCCTTCTCTATATGTTATATGATGATGTAGGCCTCCGTTTAAACTAATCCACGAATCCGTAGTATAGTTAATACGGATATAACTAAATTATACCATCTTTGTACACTCTATACTTGACAGACACATTGAATACGCCATACATAACATACACACGTCACACTTCAATCTCATACCACATCCTTGACACTTCATATATTAACGTACATTGCATACTTCACAGAAACACATCGCATACGCAAAAACTTCACAATTCACATCTCAAAAATCATATTTCGTACACATTCCATACACCCTGCCCTTTACGCATCTTCGTATAACTCAAGAGCACTTCATAGTTCATACTTGGATACGAGGATAAGAAGTTGGGTGCATGCGACGCTCTTATAACTAAGATACGCAAACCGTTCTTCACAGACACACTTTGCTGACTATAGGGAAGCAGCAGAGGGGGCGAATCGGACAACTTTATAGAAGCGTCTATCTGGCAAACCAAGGCTTCCTCCAAAATTTAAAACAAAAAGTTTCCTTTGGAGACGCAAAGTCGTTGTCGCGTCCCCTCTGCTGCTATAGGGGTAAAAATCTTTTTACGATTTCAACCGAATATTTGACCTAATCCGATTCGATATCTTGTTCTAGGATCTATTAAGTTTATCGTTATAAATCCATGTGAGATTGACTGAGCGTGACTAAAAAAAAGTTTCTAAATCGATTATAGTCCATGTCACCGTCACACCAAGTTTGCCAAATATTTCTAATAGTATGAGTGTCATTCCCATTAAATACTGCTAATATGTTGCAGTTGTCTCTGATCACTTTAGGTACTTGCGTGTATCGTTGAGTGACATATATCACGTCAGTGTTTTTGTGTCTCCCCTTGGAAAATGTCATAGCTGGATTTTTTTGTCTATCTAACATTAGATCGTTGTATACAACCAATTATTAATACTTCCATCGATGTCTTCCACGGATGGAGCTTCGTCGATATCGGTAATAAACTCAATAATATTCTCTCCGGTGATCTCTGCGGCTCTCTCGTTATAATCTTTTAACACTTTATAATTCCAATTTTTATGAATTAAAGGAATTTCCTGTAATATGATTGGATGTAAACGGTCACGTGATGTTGATCAGGAATTGTTTACACTTCGATAAATTCTGGGACTACTTTCGGTTTTTGAAATATAAATAAACATTGCAGACACGTTATTGTGAAACGATTTTGTCATCTGTAAAATATATAATTCTGCAAATAAATATAACTTTTACACTTTTTATACTTTTTCCAATATTCTTTGATTCAAATGCATAGTTTACTATACAATTTAGCATTCGTCTGCTACATAGTCATTTCATTTCTCACTAGATCACCGAGTGGGTCTTGTTAAGTATTAACGCTGCTGAGAATGACATAAAATGTTACTCTTGTATAGAATTTATTTCATTGTTACCTTTATATAGTAAGGGATAGCATCATCTTGTTCATATTTCCATAAAAATTGGAAGTATTCACTGAAAAAATCCATAATGATTTCAGGTTTGATTGAAATTTAATTTAGCACACTTGTTGAGTCGGTATCAGTTGTTATTATGTAAGGTAATGGTCATCTGACGTAACAGATGGGACTGACTAAAATTGAACAACAATGTTGTCAGTAAACAGAATGTGTTAAAAACCACGGTAACCATTGCCTATGATGTAAAACATGAAGTTTATGAATAAACGTAACTGTGGCTGTAGTCAATTTCTTCGTGTGATTCTGTACAGGTTATGTATTACGGGGCGGTGTGAAACGCCGAATGAAAGGTAACTACGCGCTACGTAAATTCGAATGCATTATTGATGGAATAAGTTAATTTGACGATAGAAATGATGAAATTGGAATTATAAGGATTAAATGATCATGGTTGGGTATTTATTGATGTGTAAATTTTACCTAATCACTCACAAAGTTAACATAAAGTCCTTCGGACTTTATTTACTTTGTGAGTGATTAGGTAAAATTTACACATCAATAAATACCCAACCATGATCATTTAATCCTATAATAACATCGTTGATCATCTACGTTCGGTGCCACTAAATACAACTTGTCCCATTTCATCTATCTTATTATCATATCAATTAACAACTGTGTTTTACCTCTCCCTGAAGGTCCAATGAGAATCATTCGAATAGAGTTTGGTAACATAACATGATGTTTTACGGGTTCTGGTTCTCGTGTTGATGAATAATCAATTACATTCATATCCATATAAAATAAATATATTATGGATCTATATTGTGTGAAATGTAAGAAGCGTACTAGCACAAATGACTTGACAACGATTGTAACTAAAAATGACAGATCAGCACTTGCTGGTAAGTGTGTACAATGTGGTACAAAGAAATTTAAATTTGTTTCTATGAAATCTGGAGATGTTTTTTTTAAAAAAACGAGGAGGTGATATTGCAGCCAAATTATTAAAATGACAGGGAACACCATGAGCAAAATATCCGTGAGGAAAAACATCTTCCAGGGTATAGCTATTGTGGACCCGGGACCAGCCTTGACATCAGACTCGATGATCAAAACCAACCCCGACCCGGTACCAGGGAATATCCAATAAACGCTATTGATAAGGCGTGTCATGCTCATGATGTTGCTTATAAAAGCAGTAATCTGCATCACAGACATATTGCAGATGTGAACTTGATTCATGCGTTGAATTATATCACTGATAAATCCTTCAAAGAAAAGTTGGCTTCATGTTTGAAAAAATTGGCGATGAAAAGTAAATTGATGTTGGGTGCTGATAATTAATAACATCATGGAATCTATTTATTATTCCCCAAGAGGATACTGGAGGGGTAAATCAGCAATCAATAAACTCGCTAGCGCTGCAAGGGTGAAAAATAATACAACAGCGGATTGGTTATCCAAACAGGCGATTTGGCAAATTTATCTACCACCGCCTAAACAAATTAATTTCTCGCATTTTGATGTCAGAGTCGTTAATGAGGTTCAACAAGCTGATATATTATTTCTGCCGCATGATGGTGTTTACAAGTATGCGCTAACCGTAGTTGATGTTGCGAGTAGATACAAACAAGCTGAGCCGCTAAAAACAAAATCATCAACTGAAGTGGGTTCTGCGTTTAAAGGGATTTATCGAAGTTGTCCTCTGAATTGGCCAAATCTATTACAAAGTTGATACTGGCAAGGAATTTCAGGGAGTAGTGTTGTCAACAACGAAGCATCATAATGTCACTATCAGACGATAACATACTGCACTACATCGCGATCAGGCAATTGTTGAACGACTTAATCAGACACATGCTGAGCGGTTATTTGGATATCAATACGCGAAGGTATTTATTCAGGATAAACGATCTCTTGAATGGGTCAAGAGACTACCAGGTGTGATTACCGCGCTAAATAATGAGATTACTCGAAAAATCAACGTGAAACCTGACAACGCGATTAAAAAGAAATATATACCTGTAAAACCACAAAATGATTTTTCAAAACAACCAATACTCGGTAATGTCGCTGTAAGATATTTATATGAACCAGGAGAGCTTGAAGGTGGTAAAAAAGAGCTACTTATCCTATTTGGAGTGTTACTGCACATAAAATATCTAGTATAACGAGATCTACGGGTAGACCGCCAGTCTATAGATTGGATTCAACTGCTCCTCAGCGAGGATTTACTCGTGAACAATTACAAGTGATACTCGAGCATACTCAATAATCACCGCGTGGTCTTAACTAGCACCTCTGCGTCTGTTGCACTCAAGACAAGTCAGCATCACATTATCTCTGGAATGACCTACGCTGCTATTTTTTTCTATCTACGGTAAATTGGCGTGGGTCTTTATCCGACCAACACCAACGCATTATACAATTACAACTCGCGCAGTGATTATTCTGTTGTTGTTTCAGCGTAATTATAAATTCAGCATCAATGTAAAATTTTCTGTTATTTTTTTTTTGTCCTGTTGTTTATAACCAGAGAGTTTTTTTCTTCTGATTATATCATCGCTGACAATATCACTTATTGTAGTGTCATTATAATCTAAAACAACTCTTCGAAGTTGATTTATTCTTCGTACTCTGGACACTGCAAGATAAACTAGATTCGACCACTCGATGCGATTATCTATGATCCAAACAATTGTATCGGATATAGTCAACCCCTGCGAAGAATGTATAGTGGCAGCGTATCCTAGCTTATATGGGGATTTTTCAGCGCGCAATGCATCTTCCACAACACTGATATCAACCAACACAATATCATTTAACACTAAAATCTGCTTTTCTGTCCCTGACTCTGTCAAGCCTGGAATATCAACTTTGATATTTTGTTTTCGTGTATCCTTGGGTCTATAACACAATGGCACTGGAAGTGTTGCAAATTTTTTGCTTATGCGTGTTAAATAACTTCATCTGAAGTGTATCTTCTACTTGCCACTATCAAATCGTTTGGTCTCCACGCTTCCCAGAAATCATTTAATGGGGTTTCTAAAATTATTTCACGCGCTATTTCACATTTTATTCTATCCGGTTGTAATCTGATTAGTTTTTTAACTCACGTAATTGTTTATCAAGTGATCTATGATCAGTACTAATTTCTTCATAATAATCTAAAAAAATTCTTCAGCCAATCATGTGGAGAAAAACCGACAAATGGTGGTGGTTGACGATGATCGCCACACATTATCACTTTTGTTTTCGCTAGCAATAACCAATCGAGAAACCTCTGTAATACATCTAACGACACTGTGTACATCTCATCCCAAATGAGGATTTCAGGAATATATTTCTCGCCCATTTGATCAGGAGTGCATTCGTCGCCTTTCCATCGAAAAAAACTGTGATAAGTGCAAGCATTAACCCCCCACTGCTTCATCTCTCTTGCAAGTCTGTGTGTTGGTGTTAGCACAATCATGTTTGATTTCCCTCGAAATAATTCAATATCACGAGTCGTCTTCCCTGACGCACCACAGCCGTTTAAGTAACTGGTTTTATATCTACATATTGGATCGGATATGGAAGGTGCATTAGATAGTTCTGATATCTGACTATTTGTCAAGTAATTTTTTTCAATCGTAACATCAGCTGATTTGGAATAATCACACAGTATTTTCTTTTTATTCTCCATGATCCCCAACTCTCTTCTGAATTTGTGAATTCGGTCACTGTTTCCCTATGTTTTACGTTTATATAAAATGAATCAGTGGCGACTCTAACCGCGGTGTCAGGAAATCTATTTATCATCGAAAGTAAGTTAATAGAAGCATAAGCCAGCATATACGCCCTTAAGTACGTATCCTGAAGATTATATCCGTCGTTGTAAGTAACAATTGTGCCGAATTTTGTTCCATCGGACAAGAATGCGTCTTTACGATTGACATATATATCTCTAGATACTGCATCTGCAATTATAAAATCGTATTCAATATCATCAATAATCAACCGCGAAGAATATCGTTTGTGGTCGCATTTTTTTCCACCTTGGGTGAATTTACCAATTATTTTTCTACCGAGATCTTTTGCATGTTTATTTCTAACTTCAAAGATCTCCTTGGACCATTTCACGATATTTTCATCGTCGAACAAAGGAAATTTTTCTTTTTTTTCGCTGATTATACTACCTAGACTATCGGGTTGTGGTAACCAGACTTCAGTTTGTTTTCGATATGATATAATTGCTTCACTGACAATCAGCGATATCAGCAGTTTAGAATCAATCATATACCGTAAAAACACTATTGGCATACAGTGTTTTTCAGAGATGTGTCTACCAAACCAAACATAACAACACGGATGAAGTCCTTTAGCCAATTCAAATGAGACCACACGAGCGAATCTGGTGAGATCAAAATCGGGCAGTGGTCCATTAATCGCAACACGGGTCATCTCATGTGTGGGATGCCCAAATCGTTAAAATACTCAGATCGTTCTCCGTACCCGAGAAAACTCCCTGGATAACACGCAATCATATCAACCGAAATACTTTTGGCATCATATTTTGTATTCGATAATCCGCCATGGCCATATTTAACGCAGCTTGATTTGATATCTGAGAGAAATTCTGCGTGTGTTGGTTTCCATAGATTTCTCTTTCTCGCGAAATGAGCTGCAAATGACGGAATTGTAAAACAGTTTGTTAGGTATTCTTCGTCGTGTTCCGTTGAAAAACCACTAGCTAGTTTTTTCATCTCGTTGTGGAGGGCTTCAGTACGGTATAATTCGCCATTGGGTCTTACAAATTGATCGAATTTACCCTCTTCGTCTTCAAAACTGTGAAGTAACCACACTGACACAGGATCGTTTTTACTTAACTCGTAAATAAAATCAAATAATTTTTCCTGGGGGAGGTTTCCTCCCAAGAACTTCACGGGTAGATATTTTATGGTTCTATCCCGCGGAAATATTGTTACCGCAGGTGTCCACGCATGTTTATTATGGTCAATAATTTTGATGGAGCTCCTTTTGATTTATATTTCGATTCGTGTAATAACTCTCCTGTTATCGTCATTATGGATATTGGGAATCTTAATGATGTTTCTAATTTGATTATATCTTGAATTGTTTCGCCGTTCCCCCTAACTGTTAATCCCAATTCGTTTATTTGTTGTGTCTTAGATGCGTCAATTTGTTTCCACGCAACGCATTTGTAAAATGCTCTATTATTCGTTCTGCTACACAATTTATCCTTGACAATTTCATGGGTTTTAGTTTCTCAATACTCGGTTTATCATTTAACGGATAGATCCCATAAACAACCGCGGTCATGGGATAGGATCTCTCGTAATACGGTTTGTCAATTCCAGTCAGAATTCCTGGTTTGGAATCCTGACTCACAGTGACAGTTCCTTTATCTTTCAGGATGGGTTCAAATTTGTCGCGTATAATCCAATTCCCCGTTTCTGAGCGGATAATGAATTTCACTCTAAAAAAATACTTTTGTTTTCAAGATGTGAGATTATCACTGCTGCTCTTTTGTCGTTCATGGTAGCATCAACACTACCATAAATTCGAAATGTTGACCAACAGTGAGATGCTCCATCGCGCTTGAATTCATTATAGCCATTGCGTATTCTACCTATCATGCTTCTATCACTTATTAGACTCTTTGGTACATCAGTGGAGACTCTATCGAGACTGATTTCAACATTTTTCCAAGGCTTAATTTTCGATAATCTCTCGAACTCCTCCATATTATAATTAAAACAAGTATTTAAATGAAGAATTTATTATATAATGAATCATTGCATATGGCTTATGATAAGATCAGTAACCGCTTGTAACAATATCATGCAGAAATGAATTATGTGGATATCATTTACAAAGCGTACGTCGCGGATGTTTTGGACCCTTATTTTGTATACGATGTGGGGTAGGTGTTCGTGGTAAGTCGCAGTTATGTCTCAATTATGGTGGTAAGCGAAACAGAGAGTTAAAGCGCTATTATGATAATAGAGTTAAAATCTCCATCAAAGAATCCGACTCTGACTCCATCCCTGACAGAGTCAAAGACAAAATCATAAGAACACCTCAACACTACACTGAAAGATTCCCAAGTAATAATTAAACCAAATAATTAGACAAATAATATTATAGTATATAAATGAACCAAGAATTTCAACTACATCCTACGATCATTGATAATGAAGCATCTCGTGATGGTATTGTCAGACACTGAAGAAACCATTAGGGACGGACAATAGACTTGGATATGTTATGTTTAGTGCTGGAAGGAAAAAATATTACTGTCACAGAATCGTATACGAGTGTTTCCATGGATTGATGAAAGATGGATTTGTAATCGACCACATTGATTCCAATCCTAAGAACAATTCTTTATCGAATCTACAGTCTATTACTCAGAGTGAAAACACCAAACGAGGAGGGACTGGAAAACACTCGAAAAATGCGAAACTTATAAGATCATTTAATACAGAAAATAACGAAGAAAGAGTATTTCAATAAATGAATGAAGCTGGAAAGTATTTTGATATTTGTAGATCCTCAGTACGATATGTTGTAGAACAAATATATCAATCAGCGATTTCAAAGCAAACCGGACATAGAATTCAATTCGTTTACATCTAAATTATTATATGTAGCATTAAGGGGAATAACTCGTGTGGGTTTGTATACGGTTTTTGAAACAGAGATAAGAGTTACGGATCCCAGTGGGATTTTTCGATGGCTTAATGGTCTGACTGAATGGCTTTTTTGTGTTGGTTCACATACACATATATCTTATTCAATATCATATACCCGTAGATCTCGAACATTAGCGTATTCCATACGTGGCTGGAATCTCGTCCTGGGGCCCATCGTTCGAATCTCGTGGCAGGCATTATTGTCGACGGTACCGATTTGGAAGGTTTTTTCTATATAATAAGTGGGGCTTTAAGCAATTCGAAATTCAAATCGTGAAACCACCATATGTCACAGACCGTCACACGGTGTGAATGTGTTTTTGCATTCGACCCGGGGTGATTTTGTTGGGGGTATGGTGGTTTCAGTTTGAATGTATAACAGCCCCGTGTGTGTATGTGCTGTGTGTCCACCTATAATCCATTGTTATATGTTGTATTGTCTTGTGCTGTCCTATTTGTATATATCATTGTAAATACCATATCATTTCATTGTAAATACCATTATGTAAATACTTGTAAATACTATTATGCAAACACTTGAATATCTATATGTAATGTGACGTCCATTCACCAAACATACCTTCTTGGGTTTCTAATTCGTTATTTGACGAGTTAGATTCCCTCTCGGAGACTATGCTTCGTGTTCCATGTATTTAATATTTCATTAAAATACCATATGATTTCAACCACGCCTTAATGGATTTCGCTAAACTGTTTGTCATACAGGTTAGGTAATCTGATAGGAAGTCGTCATTCATTGTATTTCGCTAAACTGTTGTCGTATACAGGTTAGGTAATCTGATATATCATCATATATGTGTGCTTTACATACCTTCTCCAAAAACAGAGGTCAAAGGCTGTGTTGTCATTAATTAAGTATGTGTGCCTTACATACCTTCTCCAAAAACAGAGGTAAAGGCTGTGTATATGTCAAATATATCAAATATGTATATATCAAATATATCATACAAAAACGGGTCAAAAATGACCCCTAATTTTTTTTATTAGATATATAATATTTCATATAATGAATTTCGAAAATATGAATGTCATTATAATTGAGATTTCAAATTTGAAACATCAAGGAATTCAATTATCAGATAAATTAGATTGTAATCAGATTCTCTCTGAATTTCATGATCTTGATGATAGCGCTCGGAATAATATGAATGTCCTTACCAAACAGTATGGGTTGATCAAACGAATTCAGCAAGCGGTAAATGACTCGTTTGTATTCTGTAACGACATCAACAAATTTATGTCGCTGTTCATTGCTGTCGAAAAGGTCAGAAGTGAATTGGGAAAACAGTATGAAATAAATAATAAACTCGAAATCAAAACAATAAGAGAAGAAATCATCAGATAAAATGAAAATAACCTTTTGGTTGCCTCAACACAGTGAAAAATCTCTGATACTCTAAACACAAACATGTACAATACCTATAGTATGAGTAATCCACAATTCTATAGACAGGTATGCTTACTCACGCAGAACGAGTTTGTATAGACGGATATAATATTGTTCGATGATTTAATCACTGGTGATTTATCACTACGCGGAAGCAATGAACACACTGTAGTGAAATTCAAAAGAATTTCCGGTGGGTGGGAAATCACGGATTTTATTTTATTGTTAATTGCTGAAATATTTTCAGGGCTTTATTTTTTTTTTGATTTTTGGTCATTTTTGTGGTGTTTTTTTTGGTTATTTTTGTGGTGAAAATTGAGGGTGAAAACCCCAGGAATTCATTTAGAGGAAATCGATTTTGATGAAATTTCTATCCTTGTGAGACAAATTTTGAGGTGTTTTTCATCGTGATCGTCGAATTGTCGATGCTTTTTTCCACTGATTTTGTACCGTTTTTTGGCTAATCCGTCGACAAGATTTCATGAAAATCGATTTTCTCTAAATGAATTCCTGGATTTTTTGCCCTCGATTTTCACATAAAAAAATGAAACGCGTAGCTATCTGTGAATTTTTCACTTACAATTAGAGAATCCTATGGATTTTCACATAATGGTAGGTGAAGCCCTAACAACTAGATCAGCCCGCGAGAGATTTTCCGCGATTAAGAGATTTATTCCTGTTCGTGATTCCGTTCGACATAAGCTCCAAACGAGACAGGAATTTCAAACTAATTTCACAACGGGAACTGAACAATTATTCAAACCAATAACCACTGCTACTAAGGAGGGTATTGCTGCTGCTGTACCAGTACTTGAAAAAATAGCAAAGGAAACTGAAAAAAACATCAGCGCTGTTACAAAAAAAACCCTCCTGGTCCAAAAAATACCAATGAAAAAATAGTAGATGAATTACGTAATCGATTTAATGAGGAGGGGTTAGCAGCAATTGATAAGACTGATCCAGCAAAAATTCCTGTACTTGTTGTTGCGACTTATGAGAACAGGAAAAAAATGTTGAAATCAGGATAACACACGTATATAAAAATATGATATAATGGGCTGATGTGTTTTACAAAATCACAACTAACACAAGTCGAATTGATCAAGGCAATGCATCATACACTGGATATCTCAATGCGGTGGTTACAGTGAATAATCAATATGAAGAACTAAAACCGCAAAAACCGCAAAGATTGCAAAGAAAAAGACAACAGCCTTCAAATATCTTTCTCACCTAGACGACAACCACCACCTGATGATGATGATAATCAATCATTGTATATGCCATCTGATCAAGATGAATCTAATGATGAACTTTTTAGTCATTTACAAGATCAGGAAAAATATACACAAGGTACAACTGGTTATTGTAGTGGGGAGGGGTTTTCTCAGAGTGGAACCCCAATTGGGATTTCAGGTAGTGGTCTAGTTTGTTGTCCTAATAGTATTCTCGGGGACATATCACGATTAGAAATTCTCGTAGGAGGGAAACGAACCGGAAATAACTCACCGGAAATAATTAATGAGGCAGATATCTGCAGACAACTCTTTGAGGGTGGTATCATGGATATTAGTGTATATCGAGAGTTTATTGATGAGCTTGCGGACGGTTACCACAGTGACTGACAATCCAAAGGATTGGAAATCGTTTACGATCTCGCGATCAGATAAATGTCATTTAAATAAGATGATCATACACTACAACCACAATAAACCAATCATGACTTACGTAGTAAACTCACGATTGCCAGTTTATATAGCGTATTATGGACATGGTCTCGGCAATACCATTGCAGGGTTATTTGCAGGAATGGCTCCAAAAATAGCACCAATCGCAATACAGTTATCAATGAAAGCTATTGATGTTATTCGTGATAAGGGTATTAGCGCTGTTGGTAATGTTGCCGGGAAAGCATTTTTCGCGGCCAAGGAAAAACCAGTAGCGTTAGTTCGGCGAAGAAAGAAACCAACAATGACTTCGTCATCAGTGATAAAATCACTAGGACCATTACCATCTACGGAAATTATGCCTGCAAGTATTAGCAAAATAATAAATAACGCAGTGGATCAAAAAATAGCATCACGGATAAATGATGGATATGACACTCAGGGAAATATTACTGCAAATATGATAGCGGGAAGTGGTTTGAAATCGCGAGCGAGATCGCGATTTTGATCAAGAAATATATAATAATATGTTCAAATCGGCTCCTAACCCAGCGTTCGATATGGACGCCCCAGTACCCAAGAATGATTCTGTACGCGATTATCAGTTTCATTCCTATCATGAAGTCCAACCGGATATTCGATCAAGAATCGAACTTCAGGTCCATGATAGCAGGAAATACTTTCTACCCGCTGAAGCACTTATCGAAACAGAAGAAGAACTCGTAACAAATGTTGCAGTTGATACACCATATGCAGATGACCCAAATGTCCAAGTTGGTTTTGTCAATAATGGTATCATGGCGCTATTCGAAAGTGCTAGATATATGATTGATGGAAGGAAAATCGAGTCTATAGAGCGTGAGGTTGAAGTAGCCACAACAATAGTGGGGTTAGCAAGATATTCTGATGATTATACAAGATCGGCGGGTCCATCTATGATGTTCTCTAAGGATCTCACTGATCACGCTGAACACGTTCAGTATACTAAATTACGGACACCGCAAGATACCGCATCTGATCCACAAACAGTTGGTCCTCTTATACACGAAGCAAGACCAGCTGCTGCCTTTGATGTTAAAAAAAATACTAATCCTAATCACAATTTGGGGTTTGCAACACGCGTAGCAATGTTGCAAGGACAGCGTCGACAATTTTCATGCATCATATTTTGACTACATAGTGATAATGATGCAATCTGGCATGATGCTGGTGTTGCTGATGGTAAAGTCATTATATCAAAACTATCATTGTGGATGCCAGTAATGACTCCATCAATCACCATGGAAGAAAGATTACTATCATTTATGGATCATGGATCATGGAGGAAAATCATTGCTATCATGGCTAACAACAACATCAGATACCATGGATTCTAATATTGAAGGTACACTTACATGGCACCTTTCATCAAAACAAGGTGTTTCAGCTCCGCGTCATATATTTATTGCGTTACAGAATAAGGCGATAGTTGGGTCACAATTTGATATTTGATCAAATATGTGTTAATGAAGTATTATTGAGAATAAACGGTCAACAGGAACCATCCGAGGATATACTACTTGATTACGGAACCAACCAAATAGCACCCGCGTATCATCGTTTGTTGACATTTATGGGACGCGATAATAATGTGGATACTGGTCAGCAAATATCACAATTTGATTTTAGAAATCGATATCCCATCTATTACTTCTCGCTGAAACATCTTGACTTAACCAGACAATCCGTAATTGACATACACTTCAGAGCTCGTGTAACCCGCCCGGTTGTAGGTGGTGTTGTCACTATCCCGAATTACAGAGCAGTTGTTGTCATTCTCAGGGACAAATTAATGCTACTCGAAGGCGTTGGTGGATGAATGAGGGTAGTTGATGCACCAGTGGAAAATATGTAATGTAACAATTAGATCAATCTGTTATTAAATAAAATGTCATATAGTCATGTTCGTGTTACGTTAACTCCTGGTCAAATTAAAATATTGCAATCGGAATCATCTAAAAAAAATGTAAAATAACAATATCGCTGAAGCACAATCAGATGTTTGGTAGTCAGAATAAACTATCACTGACAGCTCGTCAGATAAAACACTTCAATGATGCTATCAAAGATAAAACAAAGGTGTTCAGGTTACTCTCTATGCGGCCGCAATTAAGAACATGATAAAATCAGGTGGTATATTACCGTTCTTAGATGCGTTACCAGCGTTGATTGTGGCTGTGGCACCAGCGGTAGCAAAAGCGGCAGGGATGGCACTAAAGAAAGCTACTGGAAGCGGGTATAAAAAAAACGATCAGGAAAGGGTCTAAGACTACTAGGAACTCCGTATTCATGGTACAGCGGAAACGGCCTGAGACTAGGAACAGTTTACTAACAATAGTTCCCATGTCAAATTTTGATTTACTCGATGCTGCTAAAAAACTAGCGATAAAACACTTTAGAGGTTTCTTTATGAAAGATCAATTACCAAAACAACCAAACAACACTGAAACAGGTATCATTAATCTCGATAATAGCTCCGGACCTTGAACCCACTGGGTTACATACGCGATTGATCCGCGTGTAATTGTTTTTTTCGATTCATATGGATTAGCACCGCCTAAAGAGTTTATGCGTTATATAAACCACTTAAAAACTCCTATCTGGTATTCCACGCTACCAACACAGGAAATGAACGACCCACCAATATGCGGGATAGAAGTATTAAATGTCCTCAACGCTATTTCATCATCGGGAAAACTACCCCATAAAACCGTACACGAATATACGAGTAATCGCTTTTTAGAGAGATCTTAGAGTATAATGATTGATATTTGGGGGAGATCTCTATCAGGCCTGAAAAACCCACCACGGAAATATCTGCAACCGGTGATGTAAAAAAAATAATCGAAGTTGAAATATCCGAGATGTTAAACCTCGGAAGTGTTGATCCCAATGAAATAGCTGTATTTCAAGATCGTCAGGGTAAATTGAAAATTAGTAATGTTTCCCTTGATGATATTTAGTTAAACAACGCGATGTAACGGAAAATACTATCGCGGTTTTTTTCCGATCAGGGTAAACTTAAACCAGTTGTCTTTATTTCAACTATTGTGGATAGAATTAACAATTTAGAACCATTAAAAAACTACGCGATGAATACGACGACCATATAACTAAATTCGATCAGTTTTCTGAATTACATAGAAGTATAGTTGACAATATTGACAAACCTCTATTAGATTTCTTTGGAAATCCACCGGTGACCACACCGAAACTCATGCAGATAAAAACCACTATCGATGTTTTGACAAAACTACGATCCGATTATGACGCTCATATCGAACACTTTACTATGTTACGTAAAATTGTTTAAAAAAAAAACGATGATACCGTTGATAAATTTTTTGGTAAAAATGCTAAACCCGAAGAAATCAAAAAAGATTTTGTTGGTATTATCACGAAACTCGATGAAATAACGGTGATTAATCGGCGAATAGAAGTTGTTCGCGAAGATATTAAAAACGACCAACGATGTCATCAGGGATGATCAATCGAGGATGATAGAAAAACTAGAAAAAAAAATCCATTACGAACATAAAATATCGTAAATAATGTGTACGCAATTCATTTACGTGGACACCATCCACTAACATATTAAATATCCACGCGGCCGTCAAAGGTATTTATCGATTAACACTAGCCGACTCAATTTAATATTTCATCAACGAGTTCATCTGGGGTCAACAATATGATATCAACGATCATCGACAAGGAAACAACTGAACGATTCACAATAATATACACTGATAATAATTTGGCTAGGGTTTCAATAACATGGTATGTGGAATTCGTAGCGGATTTAAGTAAACAACTGAATTAAAATTCCATAGGATTTTCAACGCTGGCAAATTTAACGCCAGCAATTTGAAATATATTATAATTAATAAAATGTCATCATTGGCAACGTCACAGCAATATCACTATGATAAGGTCAGAGAATTTCAAACTAAACTCAAAACACTTACTTAGGAGTAACAAACAAAAATAAAACAAATATCGACGAAGAATCAACACAGTTGACGTTACCGTGTACTCGGTATCAGGTGTAATCACCGGAGCTGGTATTGTTTTCTCCTCGATGACAATGATTGCCGTGATAGCTGTTCCAATTTGTATATCTGCGGCAACAACAATCGCGGGAATAATTTCGATTATAACAAAAAAAATATCATCATGCAGCCAGCGTGAACTACAAGACTACGTAGTTAAGTTCCACGTTGTGTCACACGCGTACTCCCAATTATCCCCTATGATATCATCTTCCCTCGATGATAAATTAATATCCGATAATGAGTTTTCCGCGATGATACGTGTTTATGATTCCGCGATCTCAAAATTAGAAAAGCAACACGAATATAATGACAATGGCAACATCGCAAGATCTACTTCAACGAATAGCAGAACATACCACCCCGGTGAAAACCAGCATGATCTCAATAACCTCAACCAATCCTGAATTCAATGTGAATTTCCCTACTGCAATTCCGGTGAAAGAGATAGCACTAGCAAACTTACGAGTACACCACAGTTGGCCTAACATTAGATCAGCACCATTTGGTATTCAACAACCGAATAATTCATTGGTGTTTGCGAGCAAGAATAAACAAGACGGAACTCCAGACTGGAACGTGGTTTCGCTACCATCTGGGTCTTACCAAATCGAACAAATCAATAACGAATTACAACGCAGAATAAAATCCATTACTGGAAAAGAATCGAAAATCGCTATAACAGTTCACGAGCCGACGTTATCATCTGCGATTGAGATAAACTCGCCTGGGTATGTCGTAGATATCTATCAGAGTTCTATAAGAACCGTGCTAGGATGGTCTGAAAATCCACCTCGACAAGAAACCGTTAATTTACCACCTGAACCGAAAAAATCTGATTATGTTTCATCTAAGGAGGATTATCACGGTTATAGAACAGTGGGACCTATAAAATAAATAAATGAAATAAAATATTTGTTACCACTAACACCAGATAAAAATTTTCAGCATATTTTAGAACGAAAAATTACGATGGTCTGGAATATTATACGATATATAAACCAAATGTTACGAAACAATTCACATGGATGAATGACAGTTTTAAAATTATTAGAAATCTACTTGTGGCTAAAATTAGTAAAAACCAACCCAACCGAGATGATGTCATCAAATACATTGAAATGTGTAATAAAATTATCGCCGACATGGATGAATTCAATTTGAAACTTGTTCAAGATATTATTAATATTACTGATGAACCAAAAAAGGAGTTTGCAGCAAGGCATAATGTACGCATAGAAGATATCATCGATTTTAAATTACCAGGATATACTGCACCAGAGTTGAAAAAATTTCTTAATGATACCATCGATGATGGTTTCAAAACTATTCACGACGCATGGAAAAAATATTACAACAAACAACAATCCTCACACATAATAATGACCTAGATGGTGGTGGGCGAATATCGCTCCTCAAAACGTCAATATATCCTCGGTGATTGCAGTGAATTTAGTATGTGATGTTATCGAAGGAAGTTACCAAATAAAATTCGAAAGATCAAATCTAGCCCAACAAGGATTTATTTTATATTCATTTGCACCAACAGCTCCTCTAGGGTTTCTAACTATTGAGGATCCAACCAATCCAGTATATATGCGATGTCATAATGATTCATTAACGAGAATTAATTTTAAACTCACTGTCCAGTCCAATAATCTAATTGAAAAACAAGTGAGGTTTTACAAATTAGCCTGTTTGTGAAATCGTAAAAAGATTTTACCCCCATAGCAGCAGAGGGGACGCAACAACGACTTTGCGTCTCCAAAGGAAACTTTTTTTTTCGATTTTGAAGGAAGCCTTGGTTTGCCAAATAGACGCTTCTATAATGTTGTCCGATTCGCCCCCTCTGCTGCTAGGGAAGACATGTCGTTGTCATTTTCTGAAGTGGCATCCCTTTTTAATATAAGACTATTCACTATATTTCATTTTACGCTTTCTGAAAAATCATCATGCAGGGAAAGTCTAGCAAAAATCTTAATATGTCCCGTTGATTTAAATAAAACTTGTAAAGTAATTTAAAATAAACTTTCCAAGTCTAATTTACAGAGGAATTCTTACCTTTTTGCAAATTATATTGAAGAATTTCTCTAAATGTTAGACGTAGAAGTTTATATATATATATATATATATATATATATATATATATATATATATATATATATATATATATATATATATACATATATATATATATATATATATATATATATATATATATATATATATATATATATATATATATATATATATATATATAAGTAGTAATGTGGGATACCCTGGCGTCAAGGGAAAATCCAGTCAAAAAGGGCTTGGGACACTCTGGCGTTAGCCAGGTGGGACTGTCTATCGTCAAGGGAAATTTAACATAGTGTGACTGTCTAGTGTCAAGGGAAATTTAACATAGTGGGACTGTATAGCGTCAAAGGGAATTTAACATAGTGGGACTGTCTAGAGTCAAGGGGAATTTAACATAGTGAGAATGTATAGCGTCAAGGGGAATTTAACATAGTGGGACTGTATAGCGTCAAGGGGAATTTAACATGGGAACTATTTGGGACTATATAGCATCAAGGGAAATTGAACATGGGGAATATTATTTGTAAATGGGTCTGTATAGGAAATGGAGGCAAAGAAAGGAAATATCTTTTCGAGGTATGTGAGTGGCCCTGAAAACAAACCACACAATCACTATCAAAACAGCAGGGAAGGAAAATAAAATCACACAATCTCCTATACACACAGAAAGAAAGGAAAACAAAACAAAGATAATTAAGAACACCATACATTCTATGTGAAATATCTTCTTTGTTTTCATTCATTCATCAATTTAATAAAAAGGTACTGTGATATTTATTGTCGACTGACTTCTTAACATATCTTAAATTTAAGGGATGTCTTGTGTTTCTCAGCACACGCTACAAACAATGTTGCCAAGTTTTAACAAATCTAAGTCGAAGGGGGAATAAAAGCAGCACCAAAACGTGCTTTGTTCTATCAACAGTCTGAGCTGTGTGTTTTGATTTGAAATTCAAAGTTAACCATAGGCAGGGTCATAAAGTGCAATGTCACTCGCGTCAATAATTGTTACATTGTTACAATTCTTACGAACGTGTGTTTTGGTTCTGGTTTTCTTTAATTTCAAAGTTAGCCATAAACAGGGTTATACAGTGCAAGATCACTCGCGTCATGAATGAAATAGTTTCGTATTTGTTTCCTTTCTAAAAAAACAGTAGATCTCATGCTTAAAAAAATTCCATGACACATTGCAGTGCCAAAAATAAAGATAAAGCTCCGATACCTGAATTGTACAAGTTTGTAAACTCAAGATTTTATTTCATCCAACGATTTACCGATTGCGTTTGAAAAGCAAACTACGTGACAAAGGAAAATTATGGTGCCTACTGATTAAAATTTTGGAGAGGTATCTTCAAACGGAAACATCTACCATTAGGATTTCAATCAAACGTATTACAACGGAGAGAGAGAGAGAGAGAGAGAGAGAGAGAGAGAGAGAGAGAGAGAGAGAGAGAGAAGAGACAGAGACAGAGACAGAGACAGAGACTATGTTATATCTACTTTTAAAAAGAATCAGGACACTTACGCTTGATTTTGTGGTATATTTTCCCTTAGAAAAATTCAAAGAAACACACATCCCACTTAGAAAATCAAATCCTTAGGAAAGGTCCACGATTTGAAAATATCACCAGAGTGAACCTATGACAGATACGACTAAAACTTTCTCACAAAATAGTTAATCCAAAATACGCTGTGATGTATTTGACTATAAAATTGACATAATTTCTGTGGAATCGACCAGGGTACGATTGTTTTTGCTTTAGTTTTACTTCTTTTCTCTATATAAATAATCTAGCGGTGCAACACAACCTATCTCGAAACTAGGTGAAGAAGTACTGAAGTCAATTCGAAGTGAACGCGGTAAGAAAATTAGTCAAGCCAATGAAATTGTTTATGATAAGTGATGCAATGTTTTGTATGAAGGTAGTATGGCAAAATAATAAATACGCTCTCAAGTTGTTCCCATTGCAGTACAGACTGGAATGTGAACTTAAATCCCTCCGTCGTATATTGTAACATTTCTTCTTACCACATCAACTATTGAATGGTCACAGTACTGGTTCGCATTTTTAAACTGACAATTTATTTGTATCTCACTTAAACATTTTGACGTACACACATCGGTATAGTCAGGAGTGGTGCAGTATTAAATGGCATGGTTTTTTTTTGTTTCTTTTTTGTTTCTTATTTTCTTTTCAAACTTGTGAATCTGGGATTTGTTCGAATTAACGAAGCAAATTCAGTGAACCTCAAAGATAAAAAACCCATGTTGTCTGTCTATTGATGTGAATATTTACATAAAAAAACAATATGACCTGCAAAACACAAAGATATACGGCAAGCATGATTAGAAGGAACACAACAACACCTAATTGCAGTAACAAAGAGATGTTTTTCTTCACGTCCGCGTAACTTAGAGTTTCAATCCTCTTTCAAGACAAACTTGGTATCCTTTTGTCAGCGTGAAATTAAAATACTGAAGAAACTTAAGCGCTTTGCTATAGACTAGAGTATAGATAATTTCAGCAACAAACTAAACAACATAAATACCGTTACAACAATAGAAAGCCCGAAATCGTCTTTTAAAAAAGAAATGCGTTTAAAAAAATAATTAAAGATTAACGATGGCTAAGCAATAAGTCCAAATTTAAGAAAGGCAATGACATTTATATATAGGCCTTTCACTTTGATATTGTATGCGGATGTAATCTGCCAGCTTGAAAAAGGTATACGCAAAGAAAAACCTCAATTGAAACTGACTTTTTCAGATTTGCTCCTTCTTTTTATTTTTTGGGAACACACCTAAACACACCTAAACACTATTCAAGGGTGGAACAGAGAAAATACACATATCAAAACAAACCACACGGGAAGCAGCCAAAACAAACCACATAATCTACTATCCAAAATCACACAATCTACCAACCATTTACGGGAAGCAACCAAAACAAACCACATAATCTACTATCCAATATCATAAAATCTTCTATCCACACACGGAAAGCAGCCAAAACAAACCACATAATCTACAATCCAATATAATCCACCCACGGGAAGCAGCCAAAACAAATTACATAATCTACTATCCAATATCATACAATCTACCATCCACAAACCGGGAAGCAGCCAAAATAAAACATACAATTTACTGTCCACACACGGGAAGCAGCCAAAATAAAACATAAAATTTACTATCCACACACGGGAAGCAGCCAAATAAAACATACAATTTACTTATCCACACACGGGAATCAGCCAAAACAAACCACATAATCAACAATCCAATATCATAATATCTTCCATCTACACACAGGTAAGCACCTAAAACGAACCACATAATCTACTATCCAACATCACACAATATATCATCCACACACGGGAAGCAGCCAAAACTAACCACATAATCTACAATCCAATATCATACAATCTTCCATCCACACACCGGTAAGCAGCCAAAACAAACCACTTAATCTACTATCCAAAATCACACAATCTACCAATAAAAACACACGGGAAGCATCCAAAACAAACCACATAATTTACTATCCAATATCATACAATCTTCCATCCACAAACGGGGAAGCAGCGAAAATAAAACATACAATTTACTATCCACACACGGGAAGCAGCCAAAATAAAACATAAAATTTGCTATCCACACACCGGTAAACAACCAAAACAATCCACTTAATCTACTATCAAAAATCACATAATCTACTATCCACACACGGGAAGCAGCCAAAATAAAACATACAATTTACTATCCACACACGGGAAGCAGCCAAAAAAAACACATAATCTACAATCCAATGTCATCCACCCACGAGAAGCAGCCAAAACAAACTACATAATCTACTATCCAATATCATACAATATACCATCCACAAACGGGGAAGCAGCCAAAATAAAACATACAATTTACTATCCCCACACAAATCAGCCAAAACGAACCACATAATCTACTATTATACAAGCAAGACATTTTTGCCTGCTCTCAAGAAAGCTTCTTTGGGTTTTGTTTGTTAATGAGAACATTTTCAAGAAATTCTTTGCAATGAGTCAATGCGGCATCTTTTAAGGCGTGCAATCCTCGTGTCACCATCGGTTTCAAAACGGGGACCACGGAACGAAAGGCTGATTTAAACATGTCTCCTAAACCATGTCCTCGTTGTCAAGCGACTCCTCGGTACACAGGATACATCAATTTTCAGTTGTTAGAGAATCGTTTTTGAAAATGGAGTTTCACAGTGACTTTCCCTTTGGTAAATGGAATATTATGTCCTAGATCTTATTTTATAGTAATATTGACACTGCCAAATACGATTTACTGACAGGAAAATGATGAGGATGTACAAATTCGCGGTGAAAATGATAGGTATTTCCACCTTCTTTGTCAGCAATCATGGCAGAATCCACATTGAAAGGAATAACACGCAGTAACGGCACAGAGGTGTGTCCCACGACGTTGTATTCCACCACATCGGAGTACACAAACATCAAGTTAAGTCCTTGGTTCATTTCTACAGGGAATCAAAAATATTTCGCAAAATCCAAGTTACTGGTCATAGCTGGTATATCTTTTTTCTTGAGCAACCTGAACTCTCCACCCAAAATATCATACAATTCAGGACAAAAGGTACTGGCCATTATTTTATCCTCTAAAAAATTGATCATTAGTCTACGAGCCACTTCATGGTACTAAAAGGTAACACTTTTTTTATTTCTCCAAGGCTTTACCAAACAAAGTATTGAACCTGGTTACAATCGTATTCACTAAATGTTGACCACTAAAAAAATAACCTGCAGGAATTGTTAACAGATATTTGGACCATTTATTTTTGGGGTCCTGTGTTTTCATCGGGTCACTGACAGTGTTCGTCTAAGATTTGTTGCAATTGCTCGTCATACACTTCTACTGAAAAACTGTTTTGATTTTCGACGATGATTTTGATTTGTGTAGGGTGTATCATTTCCACTAAAGCTACTTCCCAATGATCATCTTGATCCAAATGAATGACTTGTGGTAATTTAGCCGTATAACAGCACAACGTGTTGTTAGGAAACACCTCCATGGAACTGTCACTGGGCAACGTTAAGCAAAATTGGTTAATATTGTTGTTCATAATTCCAAAGTTTTCCTGTCCGAGGGGTCATTCGAGGTTAAAGGAGTGTCTAAAAGAGGATTGTGATTGACGGGGTGACTGTTAGGAGAATGACTGACGTTGGACGCAATGCTCCCAATATTGTTACTGTTGTTCCCGTTGTAAGAGTATTTCAGGGTAGGATTGGGAAGAAGATAAAAGATGCAACTGCTGAGGTAAATGGTCCACAAGTGTTTGTCTCCTTGTTGCAAACTCAAATTAGCAATGACTGCACCGATGACACAATACACCACAAAGATTTGACAGAAAAAGACGATTTGGGTTTTAGGGACACGTTCTCTACACCACACCAACAAGGGTTGCTTTTGTAAATCTTGCAGAGAAGAACTGGCTGAAGGAGTAGTCACTGTGGTATCTAAAGCTGTATTGAAGGGCATGATGGTCACTTCATTTTATAGTTGATGACTTGCGAAGCGTCAATCCAAGAATCAAAACTGGGAGGATATCATTTCCAACGTACTTTGACTTCTTTGACAGGCCTTTTACCTACTTTACGGGTTCTTCGTTCGAGAATGCTTTCAATGTCGTACACGTCGTCTTCTTTTTGGTGACACGTTGTAACTCAGGCAGGTAAAACGTTCCTTTTAATACTTCTCCGTTCATGTCTTCCAATTTATAGACGGTAAGATGACGATCACGCACTCGTCCAGTAACACGAAACAATTCGGTGGTCCAGTTCAGTAAGTAACCTTTGTCGATAGTACGTTTGGTTTTACCAATGCGAACCCAGTCTCCAGGGGTTAACACTCAACCTTTCTTGGGGACAGCCATTGTCCGGGACGTACCAAACAGACGCTCAAAAACAGTCACTTCGTTGTCGGGTGTCACATCTTGTGGGGCAATTCCAAAACTTCTATGGTAAGATTGATTGTAGGCTTGGACTTAATGCGGTAAGACGTCGATTTACTTGAGAGTGTGTTAATGCGTAAAATATTTCCACATGCGTTCTTTCAAGGTACGTTGAATACGTTCCACGATGCTAACATTGGTTTCAGGATTTTCGGTGGTAAAAAATGAATGTCACGTTTCTTTAATTCTCGTTGGAAAGCATGGTTCAGAAATTCGGTGCCTTTGTCTGGGTGACGACCACTTTGTTTCAACAGCAGTTGCAAATCTCGTACTAACTCTCCGCTCGATTTGGAAGTCAATGGTACGGCCCAGGCAAATTTAGAAAAGACGTCGATGACACAAAACAAATATTTGTAGCCGCGATTGTAGGTGGCTAAATGAGAGACATCAGCTAAATCGGCTTGCCATTGATGATCGATGCCTTCCACTTGAGTGCGACTTCTGTGAAATTTTCGTCGAATGGGTTTGTGTAAAGTGTACGTAGATTGTTCTTGTAACCATCGTTGTACTTCAGGTAAACGGAGCTTTTTCAGGCGAGTTTTAATTGATCGATATAATTTCTGAACACCTCCGTAACCTGCAGGGTGAGCTGGATCGTAGTAAATGCTGGCTAACACCTTCTCCATGGTTTTGTTAATAAGGTACCCACTCTTCGATGATACTGCTTTGGGTGGGGCGAAATGGGGGATGTTTGGAAACGGTGTTACGTGTCCGATGTGCCACAGGAATAAACGTCGAGGGTACTGGTGGTGGTGGTGGTGGTAGTGGATTTAATGGGATAGCTTTGGTCTTCTTTTCTTTTCTCACTTCTGGTTTCCTTTCTTTCCTTTTCACTTCTGTCGAAGTAGGAGTTGCCATCATCTTTTTAACCCAAGTTCTGAGTTCTTCTCGTTGGGGAGTAGGGAAAGGGATCAACAAGGAAGCTGCAATCTTACTCGGAATGGGAGTGGCGGCGTGTTTGCCATCGCCACCTAGAGCATTTGAACACTGGCGCAAACTGGAAGACTCAAAGAGTTGACAGAGTTGACACATGATATGGAACTACTAGGACTCTGTGAAGTAAGATGGAAAGCCCTAGGAGAACACCAAACTGAAGATGGGCATATAGTATATTATAGTGGAGAGTTGGACAAGTCCATAAATGAAGTAGGCTTCCTTGTAAACAAAGCCATCAAGGGATCTGTGCTTGAATGTCGCCCCATATCTAGCATAATCATCCTCATTCGTCTGAAAGCATCTCCCTCTAACATCACAAGTTTCCAAGTATATGCTCCAACTACTGATCATGATGATGAATAAATAGAGGAATTCTACAACAAATTCCAGGGTATAATAAACTTGGTAAGTTAAAAAGCCATCCTCATTATCCAAGGAGACTGGAATGCCAACGTTGGCAAAGATGCTCTAAAAGACTGGGATGATCATTGTGGACCTTCTTGCAATGAGCTTACCAATGAAAGAGGGAGACGGCTGCTCGAGTTCGCAAGCTACAACAACTTGGTACTAGCCAACACCCTGAGCCAACATAAAGCTTCACGATGCTGGACATGGCACGCACCAAATTGAACCAATCATAGCCAAATCGACTACATACTGGTTGTAAACCGGTACCGATCTGGCATCAATAGAGAAGAACAAGGACATTCCCAGGTGCTGATGTTGGGAGTGATCACGACCTCGTCATTATGAACTTCCGAGTGAGGTTGAAGAAAATTAGCAAGCCAAAGAAAATCAGGCTCAAATTCAACCTTGAAGAACTGAAGGACACGAACATCTGCAAGTCATTCCAAGCCACATTTGGAGGAAAATTTGCTCCACTCCTTGTGATGGATGTTGATGTTAAAGTGATGACAGACACTTTCAACACTGTCATCACAACAGCTGCCAATGACATCATTGGCCTCCATCGCCCAAAGAAAAAAATCCTGGGTTACAGAAGAGATTCTGAATCTGTGATGTACGAAGAGACCTCAAAAACACCAGACACACAACAGGGGCAGTGGAGTATCGAGAAGTAAACAAGAATATCAGAAACAAAATGAAGAAATCAAATGGAGATTGGATTGCACTAAAGTGCACAGAAATAGAGAGCAGTCTGATAACAAATAACAGCAAAAAGGCATTCCAAATTTTGAAAGACCTCACCAGACAGAAGCAGCCAAGAGTCAGCACGATTCAAGACAAAAATGGAAAATGCCTCACAGAAGCAGGTGACATTGCAGAAAGTTGGAGTGACTATTGTAAAGAACTCTACAACCATCCGTCCACGGGAGACCCAGAGGTGCTTGAAGTCCCAAACTCCACAAATGATGATGATTTCCCCATTCTCAAAGAAGCGGTGGAGTCAGCAATAAGAGCACTGAAGAATGGGAAGGCAGCTGAAGAAGACAACATCCCAGCTGAACTTATCAAGAATGATGGGTAATCAGTGATAGAGCTACTAACAAAAATCTGCAACAAGATCTGGCAGACAGGCGAATGGCCAACACAGTGGACCCAGTCACTGATTATAATACTCTCCAAAAAAGGCAATCTCCAGCTGTGCCACAATTACAGAACCTTCAGTTTGATCAGCCTTGCTAGTAAGGTGATGCTGAAGATCATCTTGAACAGACTGAACCCACAAGCAGAAGAAATAATCGCTGAGGAACAGGCAGGGTTCCATTAAATAACACTTAGTTCTAGCCAGCAACCATTTGCTAGATTTATGGGACGTTCTGCACGGAGAGATATTTTTCTAATCGGTTCTCCCAGTTAACTGTGTTTGTTTAAATTACACTGACCGAAAGTGACCTCCTGGAAGGGGCATTCGCTCACGAACATGTCAAAGTTGATTTGAAACAGACAGCGTGGCATCTTGACACGCTGACGAAAAGAATTCAAGGGAAAGCGCGAGAAATTATATTGGTTCTGATTGGGCACTGTGGAATAAAGGGTGTGTTCTACACAAGGAAATCTTAGAATATGAATATCCACTAGTTAAAATTTTCTTCAGTCTTCTGAAAATCGCTTTGTAAGAAAGCCAGCGTGGAACTAAAAAATAAAGACTACGGAGGTATTTTTTTAGAGCAGTACCTTCGAAAAACACAATAGGCTCAGAAAGATCGCCAAAATCCAACGGTGAGAAGCGCACCAAATACACGAGGAAAATAGATTTTATTTGGAGAGAGCAGTACGAAGAAAGAATAAGTGCAAAACGGGAAAAAAAAATTGTGCAGTAAGAGTTGCAAGGAGCATACATTAACACAGAGGAAAAGTCAGAGTTAGAGGAGTGAGCAGAGAAACAGTTCGACGAAACAGGTCATGAAAAACGAACAACGTGGACGAATTTTATTGAACACTCGATTCTCATGATGAAATTAGCTATCAGCCATAAAACAGCTAGTTTTGTTTAATTCTATATGCCATTTATTTGAAATTCGGTTAGCGTAAATTCTGAAACCACGTGTATTCAGAGGGAAAGGAAATTTCACTGTGTATGTTTTCTTTTTCTTTTGTGATTAAATTGTTTATTTGTCTTTACGGGGGCTCGTAGTTTCTTTGTTCAATATATTATCTCAGTTTACCATATACATTCTATACTCCAACCGGGCGATTACACCGTGTGCGGTCATCTCCTAGATAGCGAGTATTAGGAGGGGGAAGTGGTTTAGAGTGTTGTTCTTCCAAGTTGTGCAATACCTCTGACAAGCGGGCTTGTGCAATATTGTACGAATAACGCTCAAAATCCGAGACCCCTGTCACATCCGGAATGGAAGAAGCACAACAGAACAAATATTCGATCTTAGGGTTCTGTGTGAAAAGTACTCACAACATCAGCAAAACATCTATCATGTGTTCATAAATTTCAAAAAGGCTTTTGACAGAGTGTGGCATGAGGCATTGTGGGCCACAATGAAGAAGTACAGCATGGGTCAATAGTTGACCAACACCATCAAGCAGCTGTATGCCAAGGCTACCAGTGCAGTAATTGCTCAAGGTTCTGTGGAGGATTGGTTCAAGACAACAGTTGGAGTACGGCAAGGCTGTCTCCTGTCACCCAAGCTTTTCAACATTTACTTAGAGCGCATCATGAGCGAAGCCCTGGAAAACCACTGTGAGACAGTCAGCATTGGATGGCGTAAAATCACCAACTTCCGCTTTGCAGACAACATTGATGGGCTTGCAGGCAGTGAAGATGACATTGCCACCTTAGTGAAGAACCTGGATGAAACATCTTCCAGATTTCACATGGAGATAAGTGCCGAGAAGACAAAGGTGATGACAAATAGTGGCAAACAAATCTCAACCAAGATTAAAGTCAGAGGACGGGAACTGGAAACAGTGGGCCAATTCAAATATCTTGGTTCCATAATCACGAAAGAGGGATAATGAGCAGAAATTTTGTCACGAGCAGCACAAACAGTGGCAGCTTTGTCAAAGCTAAAACTCATGTGGAGAGACAAGAATATCTGTCTGAAAACTAAAATCAGACTATTGAGAGCACTAGTCATCTCAATCTTTCTGTATTCACGTGAGGCCTGGACCCTGACAGCAGAATTACAACGAAGAATCCAGACTCTTGAAATGAGATGCTACAGAACTCTCCTTGGCATCTCTTACATTGACCACATCACAAATGAAGAAGTGCGCAGCACCATCAGGCACAAAGTAGGCCATTATGAAGACCCCCTCACCACTGTCAAAAAGAAAAAGCTGAAATGGTATGGCCATGTCACTAGAGCCAACAGTCTATCCACAACAGTACTGCAAGGTAGTGTCCAAGGTGGTAGAAGGAGAGGTAGACAGAGAAAAAAGTGGAGTGACAACATCACAGAATGGACCAGGAAAAATTTTGCAGAGACACCGGCATTGGCACATGATCGAGTCAAGTGGAGGGAACTGGTCATATGTTCACTAACACAGAGCCTCAACGACCACACTAGGTCAAGAGACTGATGATGAAGATGATTTTCGTAAAATAACATTAATGATGGGCATAATAGCTAGTATACTAGGTCAATTTATTAATGTAATTACTTCTTTAATTCATTACTTATTTCATTTATTCAGTTGCTGGTTTATTTATATAACCACTTATGTACTTACTCACTGAATATTTTCACAAAACGTTCAAGAATTATTGAAAGGAAACTACTGAATGAAAGTAAAAGTTTTGAAAATAGTTATTCAAAATTTGACCTTATTGCAAAAGCTAAAACTATTTTTGAAAAATGTTTTACAAACCATTTCATGAAATTAGCAAACTGAATCGAAATTTGGAACGATAATATAGACAACGTAGAAGAATAAAACAACAAAAACAAGCATGAACTAGAATCCCAATATTTTTTAAACCAAGCCAGACAGAGGTAAATGTATGAGAAAAGACTTAATCGATAACAACTAGTGTTTAGGTTACCCATTTTACCATGTTCATTGTTAAATACTTGTGCGAACAACCTGCGTTTACGGTAAATGTTCAAACAACTGGCATTTACAGTAAATGAGTACAAATGCAATTTCTGTGGTACCATATGCTGCACGGTAGTGGTACCCTGATGGTTGAATGTCACGTAATATGAATATGATATTTCCCTTTAAAATCTTAATGGAAAGGTTTAATGATACGTTTTTTGCATCCTCGTCTTATTCAAATTTTACATACATGATTATTTTAATTGTCTTTGAACTTGGAGAATGAAAACATTTTCTTCGAGAGACCGAAGACAATTCCTGATCTCAAATGCATCGACTCTTTCTTTGGAATGGTGTCTATCGTGTTTTAGCCAGCTCTAATGAACATTCTTTCAGTACATAGCATGTACCAATTTTTTCGACAGTTTAAGAAGTGTTTTACTATACTAAGAAAATTATGCTTGCATTTGGTGTTGGAAGTGGAATGATTGGCGTGTTACAGCGTATCAGCCTTTAGAGACTATTGTGTATGGAGACAATGATTAAAATACCTTGCCCATATATACAATAGGGCAAACAACCCGGGCATGTGTGGTCATGAGTTGAATTTGTATCAACACCAGTCATTGTTTTTAAGTATCTGTTCTTCGCATTTCTAGCTGGGTGTTCGTCCACCAAAATAATTTCCAATTTGTGAAGAATCGTTATGGTCACGTCTGAATCTCTTTCAAATAGTTGAAGATATTGGACTCACATCGAAAAAAGACGAGGGTATTCCGAATACAATGTGTACAGCGTGTTATCTCCGAAAGCCTAGTATTTTGGGAATTGCATCCGTCTATAATATTATGTGATGGTCTCCATCTTTGGTCCAATAAGACTTTTCTGTTTTATTTTCACATTTTATAAGTTGTCTTATCTCAAGACGGGAAGATTTTGCTTTGTCTCTTTTATAATGTGTTTTTTCTATCATACAATTGTTACGATTTTGCCATTTATAATGTCCACTACATAATGCTTAATTATTATAATTTAATATGAAAATAAGCATTCACGCAGATATTGAAATAAATAGAACAAAACATCCAAACAAGTGTTACATCAAATAATTTGCTTGTTTAGCGATGTTTTAATTTCTACTAGAATCAAAACAGATGCATTTTCTAACTTGTAAGTGATCCAAGCAATTAGCGCCGATTTTTTGTGACTCATACAGACCTTCAAGAGACTCAGGCAACACCTGCCTAAGACCTCTCAAAGCCACGATAGAATCTCGTTGAATGTGACAATCTAAAAATAAAAGCACTCCAATATACAGTGTGATCCAATACGTTTGCGCATTGCAAATGTTCACTTTAGCGCTACAAGATCATGTTGAAGTTTTATCTTTACTGATGAAGGTGATTGTGCTGGCTGCCTTAAAATTTATTCATTAGCTGAAGAAAATCTGAAAAAAGAAAAAGACTTTGTTGAAGACATAATTCTACTTACTATTAGTACTTACAAGTGTTATATTCATGCCGTCTTCTTCACAATGAACTGAAATCAAGATTCAAATTGCAAAACATGCATGACCATTAATGAGATATTTTACATGGAGATGGTTCCACATTAAAAATATCTCCTTTTTAATTTTAATTTAAGACTATTTTAGTATCATTACCTCCCCGGATTAATGAACCCTTAAACTCAAAGGATTAATTGTAAAGAAAACAAACCTTTTGCATCCAACAGAAGTTACCATCTGAATGAGTGTATCATGAATTAAGTTAGTACTTTCTTTTCAAATAATCTTTTTCTCCAGTACTATACTTCTCTATCCAATATTTGTTTAAGTATTATTTATTGTTTCAAAATGTATATCTACTTGCGATTCTGGGTTAGGATTTATTTTTGCCAGTTTCTAAAAAAAACTACAAAACAGAATACTGAATTCTCGTTAAAAACTTAAATGGCAAATTACAGCTTACGCAGTTTAAGAGTATGTTATCATTTAGCTTCTTGACAATTATATATCATTAGCTCTTATTTTCAATTGGTTCTTTTGATATTGAAACTATTAGTTTTTGTAATGCAGTTAAAAGACAACGACAACTGAAAATATATTATGATGGAACTTCCACTATTGATGAAGTAGGCGGAGGTCTAAACATTATTGACTGTATTTTCATCTCTTCTCCTGATGGACTTCATTCAAAAGTATCAGCTGAGCAATGCAATAGGCAGGATAAGATGACGCAAATATATTAAGTGCTAGAACTAAGTCCAATTTAAGGTATACTGGTGGTTCATTTTCATTTTAAGATTGATTGCGAAGACCTAAAATTGTACTTTGAAATCAGAATATAACACTAAGTCCGGCTTTTTTGAAAGAATATTATAAGATATCGGCAGACGTAATTCGTAATATAGACTGATGATTTATTGGCAGGAAACCATGTATGTCATTGTTAGGACATTTTAAAATTTATTTGTCATAAATTAATTAACATCCAAGTTCTCTTGTAAGAAATTTAAGTCAGATAAAAGATATAGACAATCCTGGATAAAATATATAAAACTGCCACTAACTTACACAGACATCAAAGAGGAAGTTATGGATAAACGACTGGTTGGAAATTGACACAGTTATTTCCAGTCGAACAAAACAGAACCAATGATACTGTTACACCGGCAAAAGTTCACTACGAAACTATACTTGCATCTTAAATACCAATCCCAAGAACTTTTGGAATCAGTTCAGGCCTTTATTCCACTTTCGTGAAATTCTTGAAATTAATATCACGTCAATTTTTAAATGACTCCAAAGGAATTAAAATATTCAGCAAGTATTTCGTCTCAGTTCTTACTTTTGAACCTGAATGAGACTTGTCATTGACCCAAACTAACCGTAGATTTACCAAGATGGTAAAAAGGGTTTCCTGGTCATAAGATAGGACTAGTTTTACCACATTAGAATAGGGAAAAAAGACAGGTCTATCTAGACGTTTGGTCAGTGCTACTTAAGGTTTTAGCGCGGTCACTAAGCTATAATAATGGGACAGATTAAACCACTAGCGCTGCATGTCAGTACGTTAGGGCAGTCAGGGAAATCAACCGCGACTTTCGGCTTTCTTCTGATGCCTTTGTACGCAGTAATGTATCGCTTAGAAATAACAGGTTTATGACGTGTGAAACTCTACGGTGTGGCACACATTGCGACTCAAATTAAATTTTCAGCATGGTGTGCTACAAGACACTGCAGTCTTGGCATGCAACACTAGAACACTGCCCAATATGGCCAACTCAATTTATCGATTTCATATTTCCAATCAAGTGAAAATAATTTTACACGAAAACGTCTCTTACCCAGCTATGCAAGGTGGAAGATCTTAAACTACGCCATATATATTAATAAGTACGAAACCAACTGAAGCAAGTTTGTTTTGAGCAAAAGTGCAAACCGGAAGATTTACAAAAGCCAAAGCGATGGACAATATATCAGCCATCTACCTGGCGTCACCGCTTATTAGTGTGACTTTGGTATTTGGCATTGATTGCGACCGATGTTCCAAATAAAAACAGCCCATTACTCGTAGAGTGAGCTTGTAGACTGAAAACACAGCGCATTGCTTGCTTTGTGCAGACCAAAGATTCCTCCACTTACAATGTATTCGCTTATTTTGATCTTAGTCATCTAATGGCTTTTACTATATCATGTGTCGAACTCATGAACGAAAGCGTCCTCGTGTACACATGAGTGATGTTTGGTACACATGTGCAGATGATGTCATCCATTGTTGGCAGGGCTACCAGTAACGCGTACAAAATTTGTTGTATGTTTTATTTTTTTTACTATTTTGGTTCTCGGGAGCTTTCAAAACATCGCTGCCATTACTGAGCATTTTAATAAATCGTGGAACTTGATAGAAAAATCTATACGTAAGCTCGCGTGCCACTGTACGGGATCCCATTAGACGTGTAGATAAAACCTGGCTCTTACAGAGAGGATAAAACAATAAATATTTTGTTGAATATATCACTGGAGAAATGTGAATAAACATTAAAGTTAACGCAGAAAGAAAGCTCTAGCCATCTACAGCAGTCGCGCGATCATCACAGATTCACAACCAGTCATGACTAAAACCACTAAATATCATGGTAACCAGTCACGACTAAAACCACTAAATATCATGGTAACCAGTCACGACTAAAACCACTAAATATCATGGTAACCAGTCACGACTAAAACCACTAAATATCATGGTAACCAGTCACGACTAAAACCACTAAATATCATGGTAACCAGTCACGACTAAAACCACTAAATATCATGGTAACCAGTCACGACTAAAACCACTAAATATCATGGTAACCAGTCATAGTATTGTGCCGATAATACCATGTACCGCAGCTGCAGAATTTTTATGCAAATGGTATATGTTATTTTAACTCTGCTAAAACCACTCATTTACAGGGCGTCGAGGTGTGTGTGTGTGTGTGTGTGTGTGTGTGTGTGTGTGTGTGTGTGTGTTTCACTGATAAGACCATATTGATACCGTAATAATAAATCTCATCACTGTGGGCAAAGACACATGGACGAAGAAATAAAGTTTGCAGTTATTCCGCCAAAAGTATGGTTCGGTTGAGAACTTTGAAAAGAGACTCCTTGATAACAAGTTTTGTTCATTTTTTTTTCCGGCATTGAGTAGCATTTGTAACTGTTCACGTTCCGCTTTACTTTCAGACTTGGCGATAATGGTCTCCTGTATCCTTTAGAGTCCCTGCGAGTTCAATATTTTTATTTATTAACTCGCTGCATCTGCTTTTCAGTTTTTAATCAAGGCAAGGGTTTCACGCACAGCGAACGTAACATTATCACCACAAGCAGTTCGTTCTTCGGAAATAAGACCATCAACATTCGCTGATACTTTCTCAGAGAGACGGAGATCGAATTAATTATCGGACTTGGAACGCAAGTGTCTATCGTCTGGTATTCCATTAGTCTTGGCTTGGGACGGTCTTATAATTGGGTATATTTTTATACTGATCTCTAGAGTTTGCTAAAATTACGGCCCGCTGATTTGGGACAATTAGATGACGAGAATGATGCCACAGCTATTATAATTACATCAATGTCCCTTATGACACAAATTATATTGGTGCAGTAATGGAGACTATAATCAAATGCGTTTTAAGATGGCAGAATAGTAATTATGTTTGTCGGAGATTTTGTTAACGATCTTGCGTACTCTGTTTCCATTTTATCTTATTTTGCAAAATATATACTGTAATATAAGTAGCGACTTGAGGTGTGATTTAGCACTTAATTCAACCAGCAAAGGATGACAGTTTGTCTGAGTCCATTGCTTTAGGGTGGCTAGAAAGGTCACACACACACACACACACACACACACACACGTACGTACGTACGTACGTACGTACATACATACATACATACATACATACATACATACATACATACATACATACATACATACATACATACATACATACATACATACATGAACCGCGAAAACATTTGTCTACACCTTATCGCTAATGCAATTCATGAAGCTGATCTCCTGCTTTTACGTAACGATAAGGTAACGTTTTTGTTTGCGCATAACCCGTAAATATGCCTTACCTATAGTTACAGTGGGTAGCTGCTGGAAGGAAACCGAGCCACTGAGGTCAAAAACTGCATCCGAAATTGCACAAGTCATGTTTGTAAATTAGTAAACAAAGAAGATAATCGAAAATTGGATATTGCTTTAAAAAGATGCCTCCAAATATGTGCAGGTCCATTACAATAATACTCATAAGGTATTTTTTGGGGTTTACATAGATCTAAATCTGGGAAATGGTACAGACATCCAGATTTACCGGTTTTTTTTAAAGGTATTCAATTAATCTCGTGTAACCATTTGCAAAGATAGAAATAATAATGAGGATTTTTTTTAGCGTCTAATCTTTATAAGCTATATGCGCTTTTCAACATATATAATAATATTACTACAAAAAAAAACGAAGAACATAACAAATATCATGAATTTAGAAAACATTTTAAAGAATTACAAAAATCAGAAGAAATTTATTTTCCTATAATGTGCATCATAGCGGGAAAATGTTACAGCCCAAAGTAACATAGATTTATAGAACCTGGAAAGGATTAAGCAAACTTTTAGATCCGTGTCTTACGGATGAGAGGAATGGATCAACCGAATACACCAAATGTCAGTAAGTACTTTATATTCAAAGAGCAATATACTTTGAAAACCAATGTAAATTTAGAAATACAGGTTAATTTGTACCTACAAGATATACTCGACTCAGTCCGTCTGAGATGCAAGTATCTCACCGTCCATAAAAGTAGAATTTCGTACACGAGCAGAGAAGCTATCCACCTTTCTGAACGACTAGGTGTATTTTCTTAATTTAATTATTTATGTGTTGACAGAAACCAGATGAGTCATTATATATGCGAATACATGTTCCCCAATGCTAGCATTAGGTTCGCAAATAGTAAATATTATTTTAAGAAGATCAAATCACAGAATTCAGTTGAGGACCAATGGTAATTCGTGAATTGCACGTGCTTGTTACAAAGAAGAATACTGACCACACTTGAGCACACTCAGTGCATACTTTAATATTCCACAATCAACTCATCTGATTAGGTTATTACATTAGGTTATTACATTAGATTATTACATTTTATCCTTTTCGACCTATGCCTATATACAATTAAAGAGAAGAAGAAAAAATTATATCCAACTAATGAACATGACATAGGTGTACAGTATGGTTTTACAGACTTGTTTGATCTTGTGAATATTGTCGAATTGTCGAGACCTTTTTGGGGAAAAAAGTTAATGATAACATTGGTTTACTTTATGCTAAAGATGGAACTTTCATATGTATTTGTCACTAATCGTCTTTAACAAGCTTTCTCTTTTAACTTTTTTTTTCTCTTTTAACTTTTTCTATCAGATTGAAAATAAAAATAGTTACTGGAGAAATGTTGAAAACGTATTTAGACCGAGTTTATGTTATGTTACCCTCATAGCTGATTTGTCCGTCTCTATCTGCGTCCGCTTCTAATATCATCTCGTCTATTTCCTCCCTTGTTAGTTTCTCTCCTAGCTCCAACATGCCATGTTTTAGTTCCGCATGAGTTATAAATCCGTTTCCGTCTTTGTCAAAGACGTTGAACGCTTCCTTTATATCTTTTTCGCTGTCTACTGCTTTCAACTTTCGGTCCATCATGTCCAGAAATTCATGGAAATCGATGTTGCCGTTACCTATTTTAGAAAAAAGAAAAATATTTGTAACATTTCTAATAGTTTTCTAAACTTTTTTATATTTACAACGATTTGACACCAGGTTGTAATCGTCGAAAAGCACGTACTTTGGATTCTTCGTAGCTTGGCTCAAGTGGGCCTATGACGTAGAGGCGTGGGAAAAAAATCGCTAAGAAAATAACGCGCGCGTGTGTGTGTGTGTGTGTGAGAGAGAGAGAGAGAGAGAGAAAGAGAGAGAGAGAGAGAGAGAGAGAGAGAGAGATCTGGTTTTTGACGTAGCTTTAATAATTTTTCAGTCATATCGCTACGATTTCTGAAGTGTAGCTGTAACTTTAAAACAAATAAGTCTTAAGACAAAAAAGAAACATTCGAGAAAAAAAAACAGAAAATTACAAAACATTTTTCTCGACAGGCGGGCATCTTTCATCAAATGTAAGCAAAATTAAAATTAAGAAAAATGAGCTTTAACTTTGCCACAAATGAGTTTGTGTCCTTATATGAAAGTGTCCTCTATAGCAGATTCTACCTTGCTATATTTTCTTAAACATTCTTAATTAAATACGGCAAAGCAATGGAAAATGAAAACCCTTGAGGATACCGATTTTTCAAAACTTTCCAAAGGTGACAATTGGCAAGGTGACTCGGTACCGACATTATAGCGCAACTCAGTGTCGTATTTACAGCAATCATAAATCTTTATTCTATAGCAAACCTCAAAAATAAGTAGCACCATTTTTTTAGCCTCTGACACTATACAAAAACTTGTTATTTGTATTTTACTGCTAGCTAAATGGGACTGTTCATTATTATTCATTTACGCTCAACTTTCATTTCTTGCTTTTAGGATTGACCTATTCCACGAAAAGCAATGACCACTCCCTACTCATACCACATCATACATACGTTCAATAATGTTTTGTTTGCGCATACCCCGTATAATTTAGTGTTACATTTTAGTGCATATTGAACATTTCATGGACAGTGGTTTGAAACATGATTGCGTTACGATGAGACTTTGCATATGATATACAGTTGCAGCTAAAATGGCGATGGACATTAGGCTAGGAAGTTCAAAAAGCTGCCTGTGTTCCAGTCAACCACAGATCTCTGACCTCTTCTTGCTCTCTAGAACTTCTTCCACTAGCGTCGAGAGGGCAACTTGATTCAATTGTTTAAACACATCATTGTTCTCTTCAGCAATTACTTGTCTGGATTGATATACTTGACTCGATCCAGGAGGCGATGTAGTTTACCGGTTGTATGTCCGTTCATTCTTGTCTTCTTTGTCAACTTGACAGTGGGTAACACGACTTACTGACTGGTAGATCTTGCGCACTATTTAGTTAATTGTGAAGTGTTGCACAATATCCGATTGGGCCAAGATTGAAAAGGCATGTTGTAATCGAAGGTGCTTTTAAAAAGCCATAATGGAAAACCTCATTCAGTCAGGTAATTTTTACAGCAATCTCTGTACAGTACACCTTTGTGAATTTGGCTCTTGTCGGTGGTTGTTTTAGCGTCAACAGTTTTCAGGAAAACTCAAGCAAGACGCGGACTAGTTTAACGTCATTAACCAATTTGTTTGGGCATGCTGTTTAGACCGAACAACCCCTTGTATGTGAAGGCATATTGGGCCATAACCGGAATCAGAGACACGGTGATAGTGATATGGAAGAGATATATTCTTCTGGAGTAGCCAGGTAGTCTGTTGAGGGTACTATTCACAGACCAGCTGTGCGATGAAGATTGAGAAGAAGAACATTGAAGGAATGCCACTTATGTTAACCGCCGTTAGTTAAAAAACCCCAAAGGCCCTTTTCAATGCTATCCATATCACTAGTAAAGATATACTAATCCTTTTTTTCCAAATAAATTTGTGTTTTGTGTATGCATTTCTTTGTGTATGTCGATGTTGTTGATAACTCATAATCCCTTTATCCATTCAATCTTCTTGGAAATAGTAGGCTTTTATGCGTGAGAAGGTACAGTAGTGTGTCTATAAACACTCACTACTCTTGTGTGTGATACCATATTTGCATATGTGAAAGTATTTTTATCACGACTTCATGCCATTTATTTTAGATCGTATTAGCATGCGTTCTGATTGTAATTAAACAATGGGTATTGGATTTATAGGGGCATGTTTGGGTGGTATCTGTGATGCGATAGACGGTATGAGTGTGTGTTTGGATAATAATCAAAAACTGGGTATTGTGTTGTAAGGGGTGTTTGCATTCTGTATGTTATGTATTTGGTTGTAGGTGGAGTTTGAATAGTAACAACAAAATGGGTGTTGGGGTGTGCATTTAGATAGTATATGTGAAGTGGCAGCCCGAGGGTCAGAGGAGCCAGAAGGCAATGATCTTTAGTGGCTCCCCTACTTTACCATAGAGAATACTTTTATGTATGTTACCAACCTCCCTCTTCAACATCCGTCCTAACTACACGTTTTCATCAAACCTGGACCCAGCTGCACGAAATTGAAATGAAATACTATGAAAACGTAGGCTTAAAAATGCATTCAACTGCGTCCAACTTCAACTAGTAGCTTCCACCTTACTCGAGCCGCCACTGAATATGCAGTGTGTTAGATTGTAAAAGCGGATGTTTGGATTATACATAAATGTTAACATTACGGTTGCCATTTCGCCTCATAAACACGTTTGACCCAATAAACAATCTTGGTCCATAATAACATCACCAGGTTTAACCTATGTACCATGTTGAGATAGGATTTATCTTATGACTGCCTGTTAACGTACGGCGTAATGCTAATCCCAATATGACCCGCAATCTCCTCATGCAACTACTATCGTTAGGCACTTATAATATGTTCTTCATATCACTGGCAATATTAATCCAGACAAAATTCATGTCTCGCAGTACAGGAAGTTAGGATAAATTACTTACCATCGACATCAACTTCTTTGATCATTTCTTGAATTTCGGATTCCGTCGGTTTCTGTCCTAAGGATCTCATAGCAAGGCCCAACTCTTTGGCGCTGATGCAACCATCCCCATCTCTGTCAAACACGTCGAACGCTTCTTTTAACTCTGGAAAACAGCAAACAAATAATAGACATATCCCAGTTCTGTGAAGCCTGGATAATTTTAAACCCAATACTTGCCTTCAAATCCCCAAACGTGTTTCATTTTAATGTGAAAAATATCACCGTGACATTTCTTTAATTTGAGTATATTTTTCCCCACTTTTGCCGTCTTTCATACGAAAGAGAATGATATCAAAGTAAGGAAAATGTTTAAATCTACAATCAAGACTTTTTGTGAAGTATTTATTTCTGCACTTGACTATCTCTCTCTCTCTCTCTCTCTCTCTCTCTCTCTCTCTCTCTCTCTCTTTTAAAGGGATAATTAGCTAACGAAAACCTACTAATGAACAAATTTTACTTGTTCCTCTTGTAACCATTGCTTCCATTGTTTACATTATTTGACTGCAATCATAATGCTGTAATAAATGAGTTAATCAATGCATAGCTCGTTACAAATAAAAAATTACTGTACTTTTTCTTATTCTTAATTTATACTTTATTAGTACTATTCATCTATAATACAATTTTAAGAACCTCTATTCAGTGACTCGGCTACAATAACTCTGTTGAAAGGTCCGTTTGCAGTCGAGAATAATGTACTCTCTCTCTCTCTCTCTCTCTCTCTCTCTCTCTCTCTCGATCTCGATCTCGATGGATGATGGATGGATGGATGGTATGTATGTATGTATGTATGTATGTATGTATGTATGTATGTATGTATGTATGTATGTATGTATGTATGTATGTATGTCTTTGTGTATGTATGTCTTTGTGTATGTATGTATGTATGTATGTATGTATGTATGTATGTATGTATGTATGTATGTATGTATGTATGTATGTATGTATGTATGTATGTATGTATGTATGTATGTATGTATGTATTCCAATTTTCAACATTGTAGTGTTGATAAATAATAAGTAGCATCGGGCCGAGTAAAATATTTAGAGAGGCAAGTAGATTAGGATGCCCACCATCATGTCCTTATTCGCTTATAATATTAATTAAAATGCCGCGACCCATCTTTCCATTGACAGACTCGTAGGTTGGCATGTCTGGGACGGATCAAGAGATCAAGAATAAAACAAAATCAGTTAAGGAGGCTCCCTTTTTAGTTACTGTCACTTTTAAGCCTTACCCAAGACTTGATCTTCGTTGAGGTCGTGTGCCTGTTAAAAAAGAATTATACAAAAATAAATTAACAAACTTGGATCATTAAATATATTGGACTTGCATACAGAAAAGGTTTATATATGTGCTCTTGATGAGGTATTAAAGTGTGATTCTTTCTGTTTTCGTCTTTATAAAATTCATTAACGTCATCACCTAAGAATGTTGTAACAGGAGATCAACAAACGTGTTAGGTTTATTTATTGACTGTTGTAAATGAACAGTAGTAAATCGATCTAAAAAGAGATTATTACCAAACATTTCTATGGTTGGATGAAGTGGCATGATTTGTGACACTATCCTTTCAATAACAATAATAGTTTCGGGCTTCGATTACAGGACTTTTAAGTGTTCGCTTGCCTGGGCAACGCACAAATTACTTAACTCCCTTGTGGTCAGCGCAAAATTTCTCATGCAAGAACATGATTTTCCCCGAGTTTAACTTATTTAGCTTAACGTAATGAAGTAGTAATACACGTATGGAGATTCTGAATCAATTTGCTCAAAAGTCTCTTGTATTCCCAAGGGTCTTTTAGTCGATATATGGTTAAAAATTGCTGTACGACTTGCCATATTTTTGAGATCATGTCATGTGTTTAAAAGAAACGAACGCTCTCCTAAATATCTGAATATATTCAAGACATCTTTGTAAACAAAAATACCAATTCAAAGATCACAGATTAAAAATTGTATTAAGAAAAAAAACTTACCATTTTTGAGGTTTTGTAAACTACAAAATGAAACTGTCTTTACTATATCTTTTGTACGGAATGAATTAGGTATATTCCCCTCTTTTCAGACCTTTCTGTTAAACGTTCATTGTCGTCAATAATCGTTCGATCACTCATCTCAAGCAACGGACCCTTTTACGGTAATTCTTTTTTTTGTGTGTAGAAGTCATCGTTCTCAAAGGGTTGCATTGGCCCTCTTGGTGTACCCGATCACAATAAGTACATGAATAAATACGTTACACTGGACTCTAATAAACGGATTTTTAAAAAGTCTCTTCGGTGTAAGGATGGATGTAACTGGAATTGGATGCTTTTGACAACTAGTAATGACTTAATGACAGTACTAACAATAATACCTTCTCAATATATTTTACATTTTCTACAGCACGTAAAATATCCTACTGGAATGCACTTGCTGCTTTTGTACAGGAATTCGTGACTGAATTATTAATAGGATCTTTTCAAAAGCTGCTATATTAAAGGTTATTGGATTGAAAGACGAGCTTTTGTTGGGAAAAAAAAGAAACCACTGAATCGGGTGAGCGGTAATCCGAGAAGAAATTGTTTCATATATCGTATCCGTATAGTGAATCGACGTATGGCTATGTATAATAAAGACAGTCTGAGAGCGGTATTGAACCCTAATGAAAAACTATAGTGGTTGGGGAACGAATAAAGAAATAAAGAAATAAATAACTACTTTGCAGATATCGAAACTTCAGAATTGAACAATTGGCTATTCTGGCACTAATTGCAACAACAACAATACTCTCCTATCATGTAATGGATCAATTATGAAAATGAAAAATATCGTATGCTAATATCAGTTACATGTTTCTTAGGAAAAAGTATACAAAGCATAGAGTACAAAGCATAGAGATCAGAAAAAAGAAGACTGTGGTCGGGTCCGGGGTGGGGTGGGTGGGGTGGGGTAAGTAATATTTTGTTGTTACATCACTGCTGGTGTTTGAATATGTACCATGTTTACTTTAAATTAAAATGTGTTCATACCGACTCCAAATTCATCAATATGCACTGCATTAGCAATGTAGTCTGTTTTTATTACAGACTGTGTACTGGGGTTTTTTTTCTTCTTGTCTATTGAAGTAATAGCCTAACTAGAACCGTGGGACTTTGTGGACAGCTAGAACCGTGGGACTTTGTGGACAACTAGAACCGTGGGACGTTTTGGACAACTATAACCGTAGGACTTTGTGGACCTTTATGGTATTCCCGACAAAACTATTAATTCATTTCTCTCTGTCTTTTTGTAGACTTTCGCAAACTATGGATTCCGAAAAATGCAAATAAATGTCGGCAAGATGGAAAATTAGTTTGACTGGAAGAAGTGTGAGGCTCTTCTTCTTCTTCATCTTCGCGGTACGAGTTTACATGGATAGCTAGATCAATACACAAATCAGAAATAATAAACAATTTTAATGGGCACTAAAGATTGAAGCCATCACAAATATCTGTAACTTTTTACATAAAAAACAAAAGAAAAACTTTCAACATTCGCCCCCATCTCATCTTACCATACTGCATCCATTGGCGTTGGTAGCATCTAAAATCTGAAGCCATTGTTGTTATTTACTCATCTTTGTCAAACTTTATACCAAGTATAACTTCATCTATCGATCATTATAGATAGATGTCAGGTAACATGCTTACACCTCGGTTATACCCAACCTCTATTCCTCTAAGGTAGATCCAGGATCCCAATTAACATGGTCTCGTCTTGTCACTTACTCATCCTTGTAAAACATCGTACCCTCACTTTCTTCTCATAGATGCTTGTACATCTTGTTCACTTGCTAGACATTTGCGTTTCATAATGATGATTATTCAGTTTACATTCTTATATTTCTGTGACAATAAGGCTAATTTTGAGACTCAAAGACATCGGCAGCTTGCCGATTTCCGGGATAAATGCTTCGTCTACTGCGTTTCAAGTCATTTCGATTACGATTGCAGATTGAGTATGATATTGCATAAGTATAAAAATTTCGATAAAAAGCATACTAGCGTCCACCTCGAATGTGTGAAGTCGCGGGTTTGAACACAGTCCGAGTCATAACAAAGATTTTTAAAAATGGTATCAGCAGATGGCTCACTTGGAACCCAGCATTAAGAGGTTAGTGTTAGAACTGGTTGGCCTGGTGTCAGGATAATGTGACTGGGTGGGACATAAGGCTACATGTCTACGACATGGTGCCCCAGTGCTAGACATCACTATAAATTGCCACACTGCAGACTTCGTAGCGATATGATTCAAATTGTTTAAACCTACGTTGCAATCAAAATCACACACACACACACAACAACAACAACAACAACAACAACAACAACAACAACAACAAATGCATACTGTGATTCATACCCTTATGTTACTTTCCATATAACCAATGTCAATGTCTTTGTATGTGGTCCCCAACCATGGAAATATATTGTTTCGAATGTTTGTGACTAAGGGTGACATCACTGGAAGGTTTCTATTAAAACTGTACCGTCAAATGCGTGGTTGCTTTAGATGTGCATTAATTGTGTTTTTTTTCTCCTCAGCAACAGTTTGGTGTACATATGTTGAAAACTTTTAATTAAAAGTGTGGTATTTTGTGTGAACTCAGCTCGTCGTCACTTTTTCTCCCACACAAGCACCCACACACGCACACCACACACACATACACACAGCCATAGCCACCCACCCACATTTGGAAGATTTTTATTAAAACTTTTTGGTGGTTAAATAAGTGGTTTTATGTAGATGTTCAGTAACGTTCAAGGTTTTCCACAGAATCATTTCTGTGAACATTTAAAAACAAAACTGTCTACTTGAGTATTTAATCCATAAAAATCGCCATCGCGTTTTATTCATGATGTCTTCCATAATTGTCTTGATACTTTGACCAGATGTGCAGTAAGGTTATACATTTTATCCTCTACCTCATTTTGGGGAGCATTTCTTGAATATATTTTTAGCAAACAAAACATTTACTTTGGACAATTCAGTTTATTACCACTTCTTTCGGCTTGGATAATTTTATTAAAATTTTGCATTCTACATGATAATTTTATTAAAATTTTGCATTCTACATGTGTGTTTGGCTCAAATGAAAAAATAACATTTTCCTATCTCTCGTTTATAGGAATATTTAGGAACAAGTTTTTATTTCTTTAAAACCAATTTCATGTATTTTAATAGATTAGGTTCACTGGAGGGCTCCTTGAAAATAAAATTAAGACTACTGCTAGATGGTTATAGTGACGTGGGTCCAATAGTCATTGAAAGAAAGACGTCAACCCTGACAGTTACAACGGGGGAATGTCGAGAATTGCCACCACTATAACATCGTAACTATCAGGTTCGGCGTATTAAATTGCATAAATATAGGTCTAATTGTTGTAGTGTTAGTCTTTGGCACCTCTCCCCACCCTCATCCTTCAACCATCTATCCATTTATCTATAGTTTTAATTTTATTCATGAGTCCCATTAAAGTGTTGTAGCCACAGTGTTTTTCTCGATAGATTTTCAGTTTTCCAGAGACAATGCAACATAGAGATTTTACTCTTTTGGAGATTTAACTCGGAGGCCTGGTCCTAGGGCAAGGCAAACGAGGCAACCGTCATGGGCCCTGCACTTTCAAGGAAATCAACTTCACTATCCAATGTTTTTGTTGTTGCTAGGGGCCCCGTGCACATCGCTTTCTGTCATGGGCCTCGCGTGCTGCCTTGGGCCACGCAAATCCTAGGGCCGGGCCTGTTAACTTGTTTAGACATTCATTTTCTTTGACAGATTTTTAAGTTGTTCTGGTTTCTTATTATTCTTTCTTTATGAGAGATTTAAATCGTCTTGATTTCTTATGATCTGCTGTGACTAAAATCTAGTTAATTATTTCGAATGCTTGATAATTCAGCTTGTGGAATATCGTCCACTTTAGAAGGCATGGTTGATATTGATGGGTCAGTGGGGTCAGTATCTCCATGAATGAGATATATCTGATGCGGCAAATTATGCAAACATTTTGAGAATTTTGCCACAACAGTTGCATGCAGTCTACGGGTGACACAACATAACACGACCTTGCGTAAAAGCTACATTTTTGTCCAGGTTTACATCTAATGTAGTCAAAACAGAGTTGTTGTTTATTTTAAAATATTAAAAAGATTTGTTGCTTGTCAAAACATTTTATTCAATCCTCAGAAGAAGAAAAAAATTAACATTCGTATTGATTGCATTAGTTGCTTTGCACGTGACTATATATAGAAACTGTATCAATTACTTCTCCGAACTGATTTGAGCAACTAATGCAAATATAATTATTGCATCGTATCGCCTAAAAAATCAATATTCCCGATTCATATCACGGTATCGTTAGAAAGCATAATATTGACGAGTTGTTAATTTCGCAATGTCATTTTCTCCTGTACAGTGCGTGATATTCTTTGCCGCAGTGCGGCTGGTTGGTATAGCACTCAGCGCAACATTTGATCTCGATAACGTTTTCATTAAAATCGTATTACTGACGTCATTTTGTAGGCTTACTAAGCCATTAAAATCTACACACGCACTCTGCAGTGAATACGACTTTTACTTCTCCTTGTCAACTTCCTCGGCCCTAATAGCTAATAGGACTGAACTGACCAAGTACCCGCCACATGCAAATGTTGTACTAACTTTCGCAACATTAAACCAAATGAACTCTATCTAGCTCGAGTGATGCAAATGACATAGATATACTGGATCATTATGCAACGAGAGATTAGGGTCAATGGAGTTTGCAGTTGGATTAAGCTAATCCAATGCGAGTACGTACGGTAGTATTAACCATAACAGAAGGAGAAATAATCTGAATCATTCGCATAATCAATGAGTTTTATTGATAATTATTTTGCAGTCTTTAACTGTAAGCCAAAAGTAGTGTGTTTTGTTTAGTAGAATACATGTATTTTAGTATAAGTCAGGAGGCATATAGATATATTTGAATTCCAGACCGGATTCATCGAAATGATTTTTATTTTCATTTGCATCAAGAAGCGTAACACTGGTTGCACCTTCTACATGACTCACATATTCATCATTACGCACCCACACGCACGCATGCACACGCATATTTTATATAGGAAGATAAACAGTTGCAATATCATTTCTCTATCGTAAAGGATACAAGTTATAGGATAGAAAAGTTTTGTATACATTCTTGACTTCTAAAACTTTAGATTACGCTAATAACATCTTGTCAGCGTCCTGCGAAGTTCATGAAATGATAGAAATATTAAATGTAAGACTATTGTATTGATGATCTCGTTCTCATTTTCCGGTGTTCCATTTGGAACACGGATGAAATGTGGAAGATTTATAAAAACAAGTCATTGACGCCCTTATAATTTCATATCACGGAATTTTCTAAGACCTGACGTGGTTGCCATTTATAACGGCACGAAGATTATCACTATTATCGCTATTATCACTTTATGGACGAAAACATGCAAATGGAATAATAAAAATTATAAACGGTATTAACGAATTTCATATACTTCACTGGAATTTGACAGGAAATGAGGAAAATAAGGCGTAGTTTAAGAGCTTTAATCGAAAGGAACTTATATTGAGATACGAGTGGTATGGCTAAAACTTTCCAGCGTTCAAAATTAAGATGGGGCATTGAAATTGTGGTAGATATCAATTAATCAAACCCTGAACTTTCTACATATGCTTTGCTGGAACAACTTCATCATATTTATGTAATCTCTGAAAGAAAAATAAAGAAAACGTCACAAGGCACTAATAAAGCCATACTATGTATAACGATACTTTCTATATAAACCTTAACAAAAGTATCCTCGCTTCACACACATCACGTCATATACACACATTTTATAACATTATTCGCATTCTGTTGATAGTCGAGGATAGACGGACAGACAGTGAACAAGGACCTGGTATTTCATTATGAAAATGTACACTAATGAAATAACCGTCTCTTTTGAACTCCTGAATCTACCGCTAAATCTTTTCAGAATGTCTCTAGTATTTATATCAAGTACGAATTTAAACTTCCAGAAAACACTAGGGAAATGCTAGAGATATTATTATTATTATATTTATAGGACGTTCTGGCACGTCGCTATTTTAAAGGGTACATAATTAAGTATGTATAGAAATTTCGAAAAATTCAAATTCCAGTATATTCTTTGTTCGCCAACTCAACATCTTCATCATCAAAGCCGTGTGGTGTTTTTCTTTATAACTTAAACCTTACAATCACATGAAACGGAGATGATAAATATTGTCGTCTGCTATGCTTTTGCAAATAAATAAATATGCAAAGTGTAAATGTGTTTTATAATGAAGCCTTTGTGCCGTCGTCGACATCATCATCATCACCACCACCACCACAACCACCAGTGGCAGTAATAGTAGCAGCAGTACATCATACTTTCATAATTGACTTGTCCCTGTCCTCCTTGTCTGCCTCTCTCAGTATTTCCTCCACCTCCACCTCGCTTAGTTTCTCTCCCAAAGTGGTCATTACGTGACGCAGTTTCCAACGAAACCGTTTCCGCTTATGTCAATACCCCGAAAGCGTCTCTCACTTCCTCGTCTATATCTTTTTGTGTGCAAGATCCTTGACATCAGCGCCGTCTTGTTCCTTGAATAAGCCTTATCATTAATACTATATTGACTGTATCGAAACGACAAACTGAAAAAAGCAGCTGTATTTATTCTTGGAAGGAGCAAGTCCTGTTTATTTTCCGACGTTTAAAGAACCACAATTAGAAATATCTTCTTATTTTGCATATCTCGCCATTTGCATACGTTCTATTTAAACTGGAACGTCAAAGTCTGTCAAAACCGAGCATTTTCAAACAAAATCAAGCTAAAGTAAACAAACAGTCAAACAGTAAACTAAAATTGCAATAATTTCCCAGTTTGTATCAAAGAAATAATTAAAACACAGTAAATGACAATTTATTTTGAATACATATTTATCTGACTGCACGTACATTCTTACATAGGCTACTTGAACTTTACAAGTTAAAGCCGTGCAGTAGAAAGGTGGATTTAAAAAAATAACGTCAACATCTAACTCCGTTATGCATTCCTGTACGTATCCCTCTGATAGACAAAGACCAAGCAATTTCATTAACGATTCCAAATCATTACTTGTAATTATTCCGTCACCATTAGTATCAAACAGTGTGAATACATCATTAATTTCTAAAAACGCATGTATAGCAGATTCAAATAATTTAAAAATTAATTTAATAATAATAATAATAATAATAATAATAATAATAATAATAATAATAATAATAATAATAATAATAATTTAGTATCAGATGTTTGATTTTGAATGATAACCCTTTTATTATCAGATGTTTATTTTGTATGATAACCCTAAGCTTTATATAGTTGCTGTATCCATTGTCTCGTAAATAAAAGTATACAAAAATTTCTTTGATTATTTTCTAATTGAAATGAACTTGTTTTTATTTTCTGCTTTCTGCCAGATTACAGTGATGATTGCAGTTTGGCGCCAATCATTACCACACCCTCTTTCCGGGACGGTGCAAGAAAAGAACAAAAATCGGCTCCTGTCTTGCTGGAAAAAGAAAACAATACAGATTTCGTAACCTTTCCCAATTTATGTTTCGCATAACCTTCTGAACAAAATATAACCTTGCTAATATGAGACTAAAATATTCCAGCTCAAAGAAAATCCATGACAACCCCTTCCAAATTTTGGAATCTATAATTTTATGACCGACATTATTTAGGGTATTACCCAAATTAGAAGTTACAATGACTACGTGACTGCCGCCATATTACCCAAGGCAACTATGATGGTATATACGATAATTAATTTGCGCTATGGTTTAATATTTATGTGTATCACGTCACAGCTTAACAATATCCATTCACAAAATTTTGCAAGCTTTATTTTAAAATACTTGCAATTTGGACTAACCAATTGTAACAAGCATTTGGATTGGTTAAAATTGCACCTTGAGAAGCTGAAAATGTGAAGTTATTGGATCATAATGCCAGGATGGAACTACTTATTCTACGCGTTTTCCAGACTTCATTTCTTTTAGCCAAATATCCACCTAAGGTTTACTTGTCTACGATCCTATCACGCGCTGCTAAATTTCCGGATTTTTTTAATATAAAAAAAGGCTTTTCGGGCTGAATACGTCTAAAATGACATAGCAGTGTTAACATTTAAACCAGCAAAGTTTTTCCTGATACTATATTGCCTTATCCCGTCGTGTGTGATTTGACGTCATTTATAAACAGTAGTTATTTCAGAGTTATGCTTACTTTTTTAAAAAATTGTATGTTCCCTATTAGTTTCTAGCGTGTAATCGATTTTCAAGCTGAATGCCTTCACGAATGTCATGCAATATTTTTATTAGTGTCATTACGTCATGTATTTTTATACATCAATGAGGTCATCGGAATTTTTAATATATATATAGTTGATTAAATTATTTATTTTTAAATGTCAGATCCAAATTTATCATTTTGGGTTTAAAATTCATTAAATGGGAGATATATATTCTGGAAAATTCAGGCTGACCTAGACTCTATTTGTAAATAACATGTGTGGTCTCATTTTCTGACCTTGCTTCAGAGTGTAAACAGGCCTTAGAAATGATTGGTTGTTTTCCAAGGACATCTTTTTATTTTTAATTCTGGGGGTGAGAGGTGGCTGATTTTTTTCATCTAGATCATTCCATGCGTACGTGTTTTTATGATCATACGTTCTTTCTGTGACCTTCTGGAAAATCACGTAATCCCTCTTGAGAAAAGTCAGTACATGTTGGGCTTTTATAATATTAGGTTGTGTCTTCCTTTTGAGTTATTTTTAATTACCGTGTACTGGAAATTGTGTCAATTCGTTGGAGCAAGAGGAATTATTTTATTTATCTGGAAAAGAACATGTGCTCATAGATTAATCATTTGGATCATTATAAAAACAAGAACTGACTAAATCACGTGACATCGTCGTCCATATTGGATTACATCGTCAAGATTCGAACCGGGAACTATTAGGACATTTATTTATCAGGACTCTTGCAATTCCATTAGTTGATTATTTTTGTGAATTCTATATTGGATTATTTTTTGACTTGATTCTCTAAAACCGTAAGTTTTTATATATTCTTTTATGAAAATATTTGTACTCAATAAATAGTTTGTTATATATAAAGTTTTATATATATATATATATATATATATATATATATATATATATATATATATGTGTGTGTGTGTGTGTGTGTGTGTGTGTGTGTGTGTGTGTGTGTGTGTGTGTGTGCAATAATGTGTTGTCTGACAAATGGCATGTCACATATTAAATGAGTATTGGTTTGAAAAATATAAAGACTGATATGAATATAGTTAAGTACTTACTATCCTTTACACATCGCCAGCTACCTAAGCATAATATCGGGATATGTGATGTACAGGTTAGAATATTTTCATTTAAAACTCGGTGTTCATCAAACTTTTGTGATATTCAAAAGTATATTTGTATTCGGTCAGTGGATGGATAAATTGAACTATCCGTGTCTAATCGTATGCCTATGGTGTGGTTGACGAGGTGTGATTTTTCTTTCTAATTCTATCGACCGTGTAGAACTTGAAAATAACTGCACGTTCCATTGACAGCAGAAATAAGTATAGTAGACCTAATGAAATGGATGTTGATTCACTGCTGATTTAATTTTCAAATCAGCTATTTCAATATCCCCAGGCGTTCCGTTGATAATTTTCATGGATAGTACAAAATAATTGTGTACTAGTACCGATCCAAACAAGTTTAATTTATTAGTTCAGGCCTTATTTATTCACGGAAAAACTCAAATTAATCTAAATTAAAGATAGATATAAACAAATGGATGGATAAACACACATGCTGACTGGCAAACAAACAGAAATGAACATTAGTTTGACTTGACTATAATTTACTGCCATATTTACAGCACATGGGGTCGGGATACACGTTCGCATAGCTTAGCCCTACCCCAAATGCAAGTCGGCACATGAAAAGTGGCAAGGACTAACACTACATGTATATACTTATGCATGGATCAGAAATACAGCGCATTATTACAAATGTATATCGAAAACTTTATCGTACTAGAAAAGTTAATACCAACAAGTGTATATCGACTAACTGAAAGAGAAGGGAAGAAAAAACATTGGGGAAATGTGGCGATAAAGGGATTTATTGGAAGGTGCTGGCATAAGGTCATGGCATAAGGTTGTTTCTCTTGGACGTTTGCTGAAACCATCAATAGACACCGGCCAATGGGCCCCGCGCTTTTCAGGGGTCCCGCAACAACGGATCAAAATAATATTAATATGAAATAATATGCAGGGGGTGGGGGGTGGGCAAGATTTCGGCTGCCTAAGGATTGCCTAAGGACCTCCACAGTGTTTAATCCAGCACTGTAAATCATTTAGATTGTTATATCTGGAAGATTTCAGAGACGCTGGTGCTTAGGCCATTTAATAGGTCAGCTGATCGAAAAAGCAAGACAATATTACTAACAGGTGTGAATACTTAATTTAATCAATGCATTAGTATCTGTCTTGGTACTGTATGTTTATTATAATAGTAGACAGTCTTATCGTCCTCTCTACATATGCACAATGGCTACCAGTGAGACAAGTTTTAAAAAATCTTGGTTTCAAACACTTCAGTTGATTCGTATCCTAGTATGAATAAATTGATGATTTTCCTGCTACCAATATACACATTACATTACAACTATAGCTGGACAACCATAGTAACTAAAAAAAAAGAAACAGCCATTTACTCCGGAAGACCAAGGGATATACACATAAACAGACAGACAACCAGACAGAAAACAATAAAATATTGACAATTCAGCATAAGTGATTCATACATCCATACATGTGAAGGAGAATACTCGGCATTATGATGCATGTCAAGTCGTGAGTCAAATCGAATAAGTTATAAATTTATTCATGACACTGCATTAGTCATAAGGTTAACAGCAGTCATACACGCCATAGAATTAGGAGTTGCCATATGTGTCCAGTGAAAAGTTATACCAATATGCTCACAGACGAATGCTAAAACCGTATCAAAACTCTGAGTGACCACTGACCACTGGGAATAAAATACATTTCTGTCAATCACGATGTGATAAGCAATTTGGACAAATTTTACGTTCTCGATGTCTCCCATCAGTGCATAAGTATCTTAGTGATCAGAACATACCTCGATGAGAAAAGATGACATGTGTCTAGAATAAAATATTATCTTTCTATAAAGGCTAAAAGTTTGGCTCCAAATATGTCTATGCATACCTGGAAATTAGTAATGCAGTTTCTTTCAAACACGTACAATTTGATTGAACATGTTTAGCTTTCAAGTTTCGGCAGTCAAGAAAAGAAAGAACCAAATTATTAGTTATTATATGACATTATTCGGTCGAGCATATATCAGTTTTGAAAAATTTTTTTTAAATACATCATTATCAGTCCAAGTAAAGAAGTTGTCTCATGAATTAATAAATCAGTTATGTAATGAAATTCAAAACACATCTCCATTGAACTACGTCTTTCTAATATCCATCCACGAACTTTCGTATATACCTATTTACATACGTACCGATGTATGTATGTATGTATGTATGTATGTATGTATGTATGTATGTATGTGTGTGTGTGTGTGTGTGTGTGTGTGTGTGTGTGTGTGTGTGTGCGTGCGTGCGTGCGTGCGTGCGTGAATGCGTGAACCCACATTCACTCATCATTGGATAGATAGATAGATAGATAGATAGATAGATAGATAGATAGATAGATAGATAGATAGATAGATAGATATTGGATAGATGGATGGATGGAAGGAGGGAGGGATGGACCGATGAATGGACGGACGGAAGGATGGTTGGTTAGATGGACTTACGGATAGATAGATAGATAGATAGATAGATAGATAGATAGATAGATAGATAGATAGATAGATAGATAGATAGATAGATAGATAGATAGATAGATAGATAGATAGACGTTTAAATATCGGTAAGATATTGTTTTGAATACACTTTTATCCATTAAATGTTTACAACCTTGTTCCAGATTAAAAATGAAACATAATATGTCATAATCAAACGTAATGCAGCAAATATATATGTCATTTCATGTAGAATAGAACTTGTAGGAATGATATATTTGGCGTATATTTGGAAAAGGTTATTAATACAGGGCTATATTTTGAACTGACGTTTTCCTCTTTCGATAAAAATTCAACTATAAATTATTGGTATGTACAAGTAATATAGGTTTCTACAAATTGTGTGCACAAAGAACACAGAAAATAATTCATTTGAAACCAATGGTCTAAAGGATCACGGTCTATTTATCTTCTCTCCTCTAGGGGTACAATACTTTTCCATCCCATTCTCCAACAATTATCCACTCATCATCTTCACAAATTCTGTAAGAAGAAGAAAAAATAACGAGTACCTGAAATCACCGTAAATTTAAAACAGAATTAAACCTGTGAGTAATTCAAATACCTTTTGTACGGTAAACCCTTAATAGCGATCGCTTGGACAGGCCATCTTTATCAATATAGAATGCGGAGAACCTCAAGTGGTCGAATGGTCTCAGGCGCGCGACATTACAGATCAGTTCGAGTCTGAATTCGATCATTGTTAGTAAGTGAGAATGCTTACCAGTTGCCAGTAGCTTCTAGTGGGTCAGTGGGTCCGCACGGGTTAACCTCCATCAGTTATAGTGGCCGCCATGTATACATAAGCATGTGCTGAAGAATAGCGTTAAACCACACACACGCACGCAATAACTCTCTCTCTCTCTCTCTCTCTCTCTCTCTCTCTCTCTCTCTCTCTCTCTCTCTCTCTCTCTCTCTCTGCATCAAGTAGCAGCCTGCAAATTGAGACTGAGGTCAACAAATAGCAAAACTCCAATTTCAGACAGCAAGACTCAAGTGGGATTTATCGTAACGTTCATATTTTTTCTCTCCATTTTTTAAAGATGGATCCAATATACTAGTGTGCATTAAAAATACATATGACCTTGTTGCCAAGGAGAAATAATGACATTATCAGGCAGGCAAAAAGACTTTCAGATACTGCTTGATAGTGTTGGGAATCAGATGATATGCATGGCCAATCATCAATTTTTGCTAAACGATCAATGATCATTTCGCAAACGATTAATTCGTCTTCACCATGCTTGCCTAAACCAGTGGAAATTTTCAATTGGCATAAAATTCGAACAGCGGTAATGGCGCAAGAATCTATTTACGCCAAACTATGTTACACAATCGTAATTGATATATTGGCCATTTAAATAAAATCAATTCTCGACCAAATCGATTATTTGGAACAACATTAATGGTTACATTGCTGAAAAGATTCACTTGATTCAGTGTATATCGTTAGCTTTGTATTAAAATTCTTAAATGCAAATAGCTATACTCTCAAATTATATAACTAGAGGGTCATGATTTTGCCCTAGTTAAGATGGTGCTTGCTATATTTGCTCTGTCTAACAAAAACTTTAAAGTGTGAAGAGATTTATATAAAATTTTAAGAAGTTACAAAAGGTTAGCACCGACAAGACCACTTCTATCACGGCAGAGTTTAATTGCCCATTTGATCTAGAAAATCATAGGTAGCTAATGACCAAATTTAACCGTCCATTTTGGGCGAGACATGGCTAGAGCGCGCGCGCGCGCGCGCGTGTGTGTGTGTGTGTGTGTGTGTGATTTAGATCTTTAAATTAGCTTTAACCATTTTTCAGTTATATCTCTACGACATCTGGAGTGTAGCAATTTATAGTGATGTCTAGCAGATATGTAGCATGATGTTCCACCCAGCCACATTATCCTGACACCAGGCCGACCAGTCCTAACACCAAGCTCTTAATGCTGAGCGCCAAGCGAGGCAGCTGTTCGTACCATTTTTATAAGTCTTTAGTATGACTCGGCCGGGATTCAAACCCGCGAACTCCCGCATCCGAGGCGAACATTCTAACCACTTAGGCCACTGAAAGAGGTTAAATGTCTTCTTGATGACAACTTTCTGGCTGAGTTTAACCGTTGATTTGGGCGAGAAAATGGTGGGTAGCATTTGTTACTATCTGTGCTTATTAATCTATTTGTGTTCAAAGAGCGTGTAGAAACTTTACACCTTTGGTTGACTCGATAATTGCTTATTACAGTCTGACCCACCACCCACCCCACCCCCACCCCAAACTGATATTGATATGGCTAGACAAGGATAAAATGAAGTTAATAAACAGGAATTATTGTTGTAAACTGACCTACCTCCAATCTAGATTCGTGACCACAGATAATTCATGAACATGTATACATTTCACAACGACCTTGTCGGGTTTGTTTCGCTTTATCCTTGTCACGTTTGCTAAACCCCATCTATAGAGTCATGTATAAATTATAATCTACCTGTCTTATTTTACCGCGGCCTTGTGTTTGATCTCTAAACATTGACGTGCGGTTAGTGTTGAACTCTTACGCAAGGTTACCATGACCAGCCAGAAACCGGAAACTTGAGTTGGCAAAAGCGATCGGTCGGTTCACTGAACAAGTTTCACCCCTATATGTTATTGGTTTGTAACAACTCTGCTATAACGGAGCTGTTGTTCTTAAATGCATGGATGAATGCAGATAGCTTTGTTTTTAGTAACCAATGTTGATGTAAGGATAAAAGGATATATACCTTCATAATCGACGATACCATTTCCGTCTTGGTCCGCCTCGTGAATCATTTCATTTAACTCCTCCTCGCTCAGCTTCTCGCCCAAGTTTATCATCACTTTCCTGAGTTCTTCGATAGTGATGTAGCCGTCTCCGTCCTTATCGAAAACTTTGAAGGCCTCCCGAAGTTCTTCTTCAGGATCCCCTTCCTGCGCCTTCCTGGCCATCATCTCGATGAACTCCGGAAACTCAATGGCGCCACTACCTGTGAAAATGTATTGCAACAAAACTTAGTAAATCAATCTATTATTTTTATCAATAATTTTAATTGAAATAGGGCGCGTACTGACATATGATAATAAATTATTATATTTCAGTAAAACCATATAAAAGTTGTGACAAATTAGCATATTATTACGCCATTTCTTTAGTAAAAAATCACTTCAAACACCTCGTCAATGGTGATGATTATGTCATTCTAGTACATCAACCCTTTCAAATTACTTCAAATATGTTTCTCTTGTATGTTTTCATAGGGTATGAAGAAATCCTAGTAAGTTGATATTTTTTCATATGGTAAGAAGGGATACTAACATGTAGATGGTAAGAAGGGATACTAACGTGTAGATGGTAAGAAGGAATACTAACATGTAGATGGTAAGAAGGGATACTAACATGTAGATATTTTTTCATAAGGTAAGAAGGGATGCTAAAATATTGGTATGTTTTCATATGGTATTAAGAAATCCTAGTAAGTTGGTATTTATTCATATGGTATCAAATAATGCTAGTAAATTGGTATTTTTCATATGGTATCAAAGAATACTAGTAAATTGGTACTTTTTCGCAGGATATAAAGAAATGCTAGTAAGTAGATATGCTTTAATATGGCACGAAAGAAGGCTAGTAAGTTGGTAACTAGTATAATAGATTACTGATAGGTTGGTAAGCTTTCATCGCACATTCGCACATAACAGAATGCTGATAGACCTGTAAGATCGATTGTCCTTATATATGCATGCATGTTTGAAGTAAGATAAGTCTCACCATCGGTGTCTACTTCATTAATCATATCCCGAAGTTCTGCCTCTGTTGGTGTATGTCCAAGCGAATTCATCACGTTTCCAAGCTCTTTTGTCGTTATTGTTCCATCTCCATCCTGATCAAACAGGTTAAAAGCTTCTTTATACTCTGCAAGACAAATACAGAGCACCTGAATGATTATGATTTGAAGTACTAAACCACATCACTGGTCACACGACAGAAGTTAGTCGATTTTGTTTTTACACCATTAAATATTTGCTTAGAATACGAACGTGAAATGTGAATGGTATAATGAGACCAGAAGTTAACAAATCACAAAAAATAAACTTACAAATGTGAGATTTTCAAGGCCGACTTACAAGAATCAGTATAGATCTTCTTTACACATAACATTAAGACAAACAAATTGCTCCAATTTTCAAAAGAAATCAGATTATTTGGCAATTACTTTATACCTTCTTGTAGTAATAAAAGTTCAGCATCATACAAGTCTGCCGACAAGAAAGAGTGCCTTTTGTGTTCCAATAAATTTTTATTTAAATTTATGTGAGCATTAGAACAAGGTAAATAGAGTAAAATAAACAAAGCATTCTATAATTAACTTAATTACTACCTACACTGACCAATAGACGTACCTTTAGTTTTCTGAAGTGATAATATTGCACAACAAAAATAGCACAAACAACTTTGAAAATGTAAATCAGGATAAATATAGGTCATAGTGACACAGTTTTGGAAGACAGAACACTTATATTCCAAATAGCACTAATTTGTATATCGATAAAAGAATAAACTTACTGCGGAACCTGTAAATACGTTAACATCAATAAATCAATGTTAGTTTGATCTTCTGTCATAAAATGTTTATTTAGGACGCTAACGATACCAGGCATCGTTTCACGGAAACAGGTTGCTGGAAATGGCTACTATTGATATGATTTATAAATAAATATTGATAGCACCATCGTTTTTCAATGATGATTTAATTTGACTATTATAAAATATAGGCGTATGTCAGGAATGATGATCGCAAAATATTCATGTACAAATGCATCTACGAGAACTAGTAATTATTAACCTTTATTTCTATGAATTGTAAATTTTATTTTGCCTATCAAAGATTTACTAATTCGCTTGCCCGACTCCCGGGACAAACTAAAATTCGATTCGTTGAGTCTCATATTTGCAAGGTACTAGCTCGCAGTCCAGTCCATAAGGTTGAGAAAAGAGTATCAAATACAGTACACAAAATTTTGCTGAACGTCGGAGTCTAGGTAAAATACAGTAACTCTCTGCCAGTTAATATTGCAGATAAGGGATCGTTTCAGTTTCTAATGCTTAATGTTCTGCTGATTTTATAACCTACGATCTTTCCAAAATACATTTATCAACGCTTTTTTAGCGTTTACGTATATTACATTTTTCTTCTGCATATATGTCTACAAGTTTTTTCCATCTATTGTACGTGTTATTTCCATCCTGTAGTCAATGTCAAGGCCAGTCTCGCATTTTCTTACGCTGAAGACGTGATAACAAGAATATATCCTTTTTTAAACAAATTTTGACACATAAGAAATACGTATTTTATTTATTTCTCATTTACATTTTAATCGTAGTATTTGTACGTATCGGGGATTCGCCGACGTTTCGATCTAAGCTACCATCAAGCAGTTTTTCAGAGATTTTCAAAGATTGTTCTGATGGACGTCTTCACAATTATTGCAAGTAGGTGTTAATTGCTAAATGTACAACTCGTAAGATTTCGTTGATACGATGTGTATTTGTAAATAAAAAGCACTCGTCTCTAACTATTAAACTGCCGGTAGGATTTCGTTCAAACGGTAATTATGTTAGGAAAATGTAGCAACCGCAATCAATTTTTACAATGTGTTGTTTACGTCATAATTACAGGAGATGAGATATATATATACAGTTTGGCAAACAATTAATGAACAAAAGTCAGATTTTCAAATATATTGGTGCATGTAACGGCATTAAATTGACTACACAGGATGAAGTGCGTAATTCCATCAGAAGCAAAATAGGCCAATATGAAGACATCCTCACCACCGTCAAAAAGAGAAAGCTGAAATGGTGTGGCCATGTCACAAAACTAACAGTCTATCCACAACTCCAGGGCAATGTCCAAGGTGGCAGAAGGAGAGATAGAGAGAGACAAAACGTCGATTAACAGCATCACAGACTGGACCAGGAAACGTTTTGTGGAGACACGGGCATTGGCATATGATCGAGACAAGTGAAGGGAACTGGTCAGATGTTCAGCAGCACAGCGCCTCGACGACCACACTAGGTTAAGAGACTGATGATGATGATGATGATGATGATGACGATGACGATGATGATGATGATCATCATCATCATCTGTTATATGATAATTGTTAAATACGAGTAAATGCATAAAATAAGGGTTCACAAATGAGTGTAAATAAATAGTTACAACACAAAAGCAGTATGTATTGAATACATGTGAAATACAGACAAGAAAGCAGAAAATTAACTTCAAGAATATGACAAAATTACTTTAACTGCCAATACTACAAATTATTTTGAGACCGCCAATGAAAGTTTTGAGGAGATGACGACACTGAGAGCCATACGAAGTCAAATTACGTAGGCAATATACATGTCGGCATTATCATTAGAACACAAGGTACCAGCAGCCAAAGTCTTTAACTATATGGGAACAAATGGTTCATTAAAGAACTGCAAGCTCTAATCAATTGTGGTCAGAAAAGGGATATATTTAATACACCCTAAAAAAACTATTAAAAAAATGCCTCCACTAAAATAAGAACCACAATCAATTAACCTCTGTACAGTGAAGACAAGTAGAACTGCCATTGTTCTAAAGCAAATTAACAGAAAAACTACCTGAAATAAGTTTTTGAATCCCAGTAGAAATGCCTCTGGAAGTGACAGTGGATAAAATGTTGGCTTACGAATGGTATGGTGTGAGTACTGTAAATTGCAAATGAAACGTAAAAACAAATGAAAAATCTGGTTCTTTATGCATAGCTTTATTGTTAAAAGCTGATGTAAGTGATGCATATATCATATAATATTCAACCACTGAGGACAACTGGATCATGCATCAAGAAAGTGCACCAAGAGAGAAACCCCAACCAAGAACTTAAACGAGGATAAGATACCCCATCTATTACAATTGCATCAACTTCTTATACCCCGCGAACGAAAAGAATTGCTAAGAAAGGGGAAAATGGGACTACGTGTATTGTTGTTGTTGTTGGCATCCGTTAGTCTCGAGAGACGATGGAAGTGTGCCCATGAGAGATGCCCCGGGTAATGGTTGTGCAGCGTCTGCTGTGGCTATGTAGTGCAACTTGGGAGTGGCAGTCCTTGCTGCACTTGCTGAAGGTTGAGTATGGTTTGTGTTGGAGCTGCTTCTGCTTCCTCTAAGATCTCTTTTCATTAGCCAGCAAACTGTCTTGTCCTAGCCGACTTTTAAACATGTCAACAACTGAGACTGTCTAGAGCCAGCTCTTCCCAGATGTGGACGTTGATGTCAAAGGTTTTCATGTCGCGATTGCAGACATCCTTGAAGCGGAGATGAAGTTCAGATAGAACTTGCCAGTGGCAAAATCTTAATAAAGAAAGTTTTTGGGGATCCGTCCGTCATTCATCCAACGTACCTGGCCCAGCCATCTGATGCGACGTTGTAGAAGAAATGTGACCATGCTGTGAATTTTGGCACGTTAAGTCACCTCGTTGTTTGTTATTCAATCGCTCCAGGTGATCCCGTGTATGCGTCGGAGACCTCGCATGTGAAAGGCACTCATTCTTTTCTATTGTAAGAGTCCAGTTTTCACTTTCGTACAAGAGAGTGCTTAGCACGCAGGCATGGTATACCGAAATCTTAGTGTTTAGTGTCAGCATGCCGTTGTTTCACACTATCTGCGACAACGTAGAGAGAGTTTTTGATGCCTTTCCAATCCGCTTGTTGAGCTCAGCATCAAGCTCTAGGATGTTAGTGATGGTAGAACCGAAAAAGGTGAACTGACTGACTACCTCAAGTTCGTAGTTGTTGATGATGATGCTTGGGCGTCCGCATCCTGACCCATCACGTTTTTTTTATGCTAATGGTCAACCCAAACGTATCGCATGTCCCTCATAGTTGCTTTGCTCTTTGCTTTTAGTCGTGCTAGGTTAACAGTCTACAGTCTGATCGCGTGTGCATGTAGATAACTTATGTGGACATCTCAATGGCGTGCTTGAGCAGGACAGCAAAGAAGATGCCAAAGCGCGTGGGGGCTAAAACGCATCCCTGTTTAACTCCGCTGTTGATGCTGAAGGGGACGGACGTTGAGCCATTGTACTGCATTTCATGTCATCGCGGAAGACCTGGATCATGCTTAGCTGCTTTAGAAGGCATCCAATCTTCGCCAGGATTGTAGAGTGCGTCTCTGCTGAACAGGTCAAATGCCTTGGTGAGGTCAATAAATGACAGGAAGATGAGTTTGTGTTGTTGTCTGCATTTCGCCTTTAGTTTCCTGATGGAGAAGATCATGTCGATTGTGGACCTTTCTGTGTGGAACCCGCACTGCATACACTGTCAGCAAGTGTCTGCAGTCTGTTCAGGATGATGCGTCCGAAGACTTTACCTACGATGCTGAGACTGGATATGCCCCTGTGGTTGTTTCAGTCACTTCTGTCGCCTTTGTTCTTGTACAGGGTTACGATGTTGGCATCCATCATGTCTTAGGGCACTGCACCCTCAACCCAGCACTGGCAAAGGAGGTCGTGTGAATAGCACGCTGCAGCCGCATTTGAAGACTTCTGCTATGATGCCATCCTTCCCTGGAGTTTTACCTAACGACAGTTTCTCATAGGCCTTCTTTAGTTCTACCACAGTAGGTTTCTCGTCCAGTTCGTTCATGAGCCGTAGGTTGTCAATGGCGTTGTGGGCATCGTTGTTGGTCACGTGGTTCTCTCTGGAGTACAGTTCAGAGTAGTACTCATACCCAACACTCCGTGCTTTAGTTATGCTATCATACATGCCTCTGATGTTTCCGGTATCTGCTGCTGACTGGATGATCTGACAGCTGAAGCCAGTATTCATTGACGCACTGCAGTGCTAACCTCTGCATTTGCCTCTGGTAGACCTGTATGCCTGTAAAGTCCTCTGACAGACAGAAAATATCGAAGTACTGACCGGGAAACCCCAATCCAAGACAACACGGTTTTATTTTGTATATGAAAAGAACATTAAGCCTCAATCCAGATATAATTTTTTTCCCAATGTAATCAATAAGCCTTAATGTATTTAAAATCCAAACAAACATAAATGCTAGGAAGGAAGTATATCTATCCACACAAAAATGACAAACAGCCTCTCTCTCTCTCTCTCTCTCTCTCTCTCTCTCTCTCTCTCTCTCTCTCTCTCTCTCTCTGAAAGTATAGCTATTTTCAAACATTGTCTACCTATATATCTAATTATCTGTCTAAATAATACGTCTACATTTCAACCCTTTTTAATCAACATGCCAATCAACGTGTTTTATTTACATATATATTTTGAACAACTTAACTATCGACATATGCTCGTCATGCGCAAATCTTTCAATATAATTAATTCGATTTCCTTAAAATATACAATATATGGTTTGATTGAACTACTCATGTTGAGATATCAAGTTTGGCGCACGATCAACGTGGACGTCATACTTTGTAAATCCTTAAGTATGTTTGCCTGCATGCTTAAATATATTTGCGCTGCAGATGTTATCAAAGCAACTCACCTGCAATCTGTTCCTCTGTCAAGTTGGCAGCCTGAAAGAAGAAATATTTTACGGAGGTTTTGTATGTTAAAAGCACATATGTGTGAGCGTGTGCGTGTGTGTGTGTGTGTGTGTGTGTGTGTGTGTGTGTTTTAATTTTTACGTAGCTTTCAACAGTTGCAGTCATGTCTCTATGATGACTGCATTGTGGCTTTTATAATGATGTCTAGCACTGTATCATCATACCGCCGACTTGCACAATCATGTCGCACCCAATCACAATATCCTGACACCAGGCTGACTAGTCCTAACACTTAATGCTGAGCGGCAAGCGAGACATCTGCTAGTATCATTTTTATAAGTCTTTGGTATTGCTCGGCCGGGTTTCTAACTCGCGGACGCTCTAACCACCATGGCCACCAGCGTGATCTCTACACTATGCATAAACTATTAAACAACAGCGACCTACATTTGTTGGAAGGGTGTAATTCTAACGTAGATGCATTTAAATATCAAATATCAATACTCTAACACGAACAGTACCTAGGAAATAAACATTAGAAACAAAACGTCGACAAAGGCTCGCAAGATTTGATCAATGAGACTATTGTTTAAAATAAGGGTGTAGCGCTCTTGACAAGTTGCATGATTTTAAGGCCGATAATATAAACGTAGCATTCAAATCCATATGCGAACATAATTTAGAATCAAAACCCTTTATTTTCAAATTCTTATTTATTTTATTTTTTAAATATTTCAAACATGACATCAAATTCATTACATGAACAGGGAAAATACAGTTTGCATTATGGGAAAATTAAGGGTCGTACACGATATAGAACAGCAAGCCACTTGTCATAAAAGTTGTATAATTTTCTATTTGAAGTAGCAGTTTCTTTTTATATATTTAATATAATGCTTAAAGAAACTGATTAATTTACAAACAGTAGGATTCCATTCCATTTATAATACTTAGGATTAAATGAGTCATATATTTATCATCGTCATAAATACCAAAACTAATATTTGAAGGAAAATCGATATAATTGAATTCGGATTTTTGAACCAATTTAATAGAGCAAGGGCTCCATAAATCACTAGCAACTATGCATTCATCAAGGAAACTGTAAATAAAAATTTGTTTGTATTTACAGAAAAAAGTATTATTAAGCAATATATAACCATATACGGACGTTGTCTCGTTACCCAGTTGCGATGTAATAAGTTGTATTGGAATTCCAAAAGATCCAAATGAACCACATTAGTCTTGAATGTACTGATGTGCCAATAGTTCTGAATGTGCTGATGTACAAATGCTCTTGACTGATTAGATATATCAATATCCTCGATGTACCACCATCATATTAGCCAAAATGTTTTTTTTAAATGAGTCCACAATAATCCACAAGTAGTTTCTTAGTGCACAAAGTCAACGAGCACTTTGTGATTCCAACGAATAAATTGAATAGATAATTTGACAAAGGTCAAGCACACGATATAGATATATCAGTATAATCAGCAGTTATTCTCGTTATGACTCTCTGATGATGTGGTCCATCGTGATATAACAGTTTATATCAATAAAAAATAATCGAACGAAGTTTCTTTTCTTTTATAACTTTGTTTCAATTATTTAAATACAAAATCAAACCAGAATTGAATTTTTCAGAAACTCTAAAGTTTGAATGAAGGTAGATGCAGCAAGACACAAACAAAATGCTTCTCTGTTCTACATGTCCTTTCCATTCGAAATTTGATCTGCCTGCCTGCCTACCTACCTTCATACACACACACACACACACACACACACACACACACACACACACACACACACACACACACACACACACACACACACACACACACACATACATACATACATACATACATACATACATACATACATACATACATACATACATACATACATACATACATACATACCGCTCCGATGCGTAGTTAAAACATCCGCCTCAGATCCGGGAGGTACTAGGCTCGAACCCCGGCCGAGACATTCCAGTGACTTATAAAAATGGTACTAATAGCTGCCTCGCTATGCACTCAGCCATAAGAGATTAGTGTTAGAACTGATCGGCCTGGTATCAGACTAATCTGAATGTGTAGGCATGATACTACATGTCTGCGGCATGATGCCCTAGTGTTAGACATCACTATAAACTGCCACACATTGTAGCGATATGACTGAAAAATTGTTATAACTACCGGTACATTTAAAATCCAAATCACACACACACACACACACACACACACACGCACGCACGCACGCACGCACGCACGCACGCACGCACGCACGCACACACACACACACACACACACACACACACACACACACACACACACACACACATACATACATACATACATACATACATACATACATACATACATACATACATACATACATACATACATACATACATACATACATATCAGAGGGTCTAGTTATTTGGTGCATTCGTCATATAGAATCTCACAATCAATAAGTTCACCTTTTCCTTTGTAGGTAAGCCTTTAAACAAGTATAGATTCGTTCCGATTCCTCATTTATGTAATCTTTTAAACAAGTATAGATTCGTTCCGATTTAAGAGTGAAGGTAGCACTTCTTTAAGCTAGATCATTGCAAAACAAGAATATTTATTTAAAACAATATAATATGTCTTATACTAACGATCTATGATCAGACGTTTTAAATTAACCGTCTCTCATTTATAAACTTTTTTTAAAAAAATCGAAATAAAACGTTACCATTTCAATAGCTGCACAGACCGTCGAACTCTGCGTCTATATTTCTCCGAAACCAAAAAAATACAAACCAGTGACGTTATGAATTTAGTTTCCAACTCGCAGATTCACAGCAGGCATAAAATATATCCTTAATAATAAAATCTGAACCGCGAAGTCAACATTTTTGTTTGAGGAGGGCTGGTCAATACACGTCTTTAAATAAGATTTTACTTCTGTTTACGATGCAGGTTATCATATAGGTGTGTCAACTCATGAGGAACAAGTGCGTACAAGCTCTCTGATACCGGTCGAGCTGTTCTTTACATGTGGTCTGATCTACTCCTATTTTCAATACAGTACCCATTTAAAACGCTATACAGATAATTGCGTAAAATGAAATATATTGAAAAGGTACACTTAAAATAGATGTGTACGCGTAACAGACTACCGGTTTGAGGCATTTATTACGACATCAACATAAAAGGAATAAAAGAATTTCTCTTTACAATAATAGACAAAATTAATAAGATAAAGAGACAAATAAAAATCAATTCGTTTTTAAGAATGTTTAAAATTGATTTAAAATGGTTATGCATTTTTCACAAAATTTTCACCAACTCAAAAGTGCCACGTCTGGATGATGTTCTATTGTTATGCCTGTACAAGGATCATTTCCATCTCATACGATCCAAAAAGGTTGTCTCTATGTGTCAAACATACAGTTTTATCCTATTGTAAAGTCAAATATTACACACCCATACAACAATAACCTTTTCACAACCAAATTATCCTGCAATTATACTCAACAGGAAATCAAAGTACTTAAATCTGCCTTTCTCTATACAAAGTTCATAGAAAATATGACAGAAGTTTCTTTTTTAAATTTTACTTTTAAATTTTATTTTTTAAATTTGATTACAAACGTTTGATGCACATGATTGCTTTTAAAATATTAGAATTTTCACAATGTATCCGCAGCCTCTGGCAAAAATGGAATGCTTAAACAAAATTGAATTCGTACTAACAATCCTTTCCGAACAGTGTGGAAATTTGTAAATTTGCGCGAGGAGATTGCAGTTTCGAGTTCTGTGGAGCATTTTCAGAAATTAGACAAGAGAGAGAGAGAGAGAGAGAGAGAGAGAGAGAGAGAGAGAGAGAGAGGTGAAAAAAGCAAGAATTTACTTTTAATTTGTATTACATATCCAATATTGACGTTTTAGAAATATTATATCTTCTACAAAGATAATTCAATGTTTGAAAGGTTATACGGTCTCCATTTATTACTCAAAGTGACAAATTGCTTGTTTTTCTTGTTGAAAAGACGTACACAATTAAGTGTCATATGGGATGATGAGAAATTTTGTGTTTTTAAATATGAAATATTAGGATATGATTTTCATATGCGAAAATAAAAGAATGAAAAAATATGAAAGTTTTCACAAGCTAAGTTCCGTATTTCATATTTAATTATATAATAAAAAGTGGTAACTGACAATTCAAATATCAGCATCCCACTGCTGTGGTATAGAATCGATGAAGCAATTTTATTCCAAAACCTAAACAACTATTATTAAAAAATATACCGTTACTAATGTTGCACTGCAAGTACATCTTGCCTAGTGCACATGTCCGGACAATTTAAACAGGCACCCACACATTGTAATCAAACTGTTTGCTGTTTGGCTGAATTGGATAAGAAGACAAATTTCCATCGAGCCAAACTGTGGGCAACTACTTCGTCAATGTTGTGAAAACTAACGCTATATACGCGTCCGTCTTCAAAAATCACTCTGGCTTTAAACTGATGTCTGGCATTAATCGTCTCAACATCACATGTTCTTCCGATCATTCTCTTTCTACCATGATTTAAGTCACGGGAATCCGGACATTTTTCTCTAAAGGAGGTGATTAACCTGTTGATACGAGGTTGATTTGTTACTAGCACGACACGTTCTGTTCTTTCTCTTTGAATTTCTAAACCTTAATCAGTGGGTCAGCGGTTTTTACTGGTGTTTTCTCGGGTTTTTCCTTCACCAGTTATATTGGCCGGCATGTATAGTGTATCATGTGCTGAAAAGAAATGACGTTAAATTCAAAACAATCACAACTACTGTAAATTCACTAGACTAGACATATGTGAAAATATCTCAAATCAAAAATTACTAGATTGTTTTTTTCATGAAAAGACAAATCTGTAAGGTGTTGAACAAGCTTTTACGAATTATTGCCCTTGATTACATCAATTATATAATCAAGATAATATACGGAAACTTACATACACGCTTAGAACAACCTGCTAAACAGGTAATGGTTTATATATAAAACATATGCCTAGATAGATATTGCAGTGCATACTGGCTTGGTGGGTTGACCATTTGTCGTATCGCAGGGTTTCCAATTATGTTGATATTGAACCATACATATATCACTATGATCATCAGTTAAAACTTCGAGAATTTTGTTAGGTGAAAACTTCGACTTAGCGATGGGACTTATAAAAAAAAGCACTCCAAAGGAGAAACAAACAAATACATACAATTTTAAAAATAGAACCTGAAATATTTACAAAATAAAAAGAGTCAAAATACATACATAACATTTGTATTATCACATATAAACAGAGACTAATAGAGGATAACGTTGTTTAAACAAATGCTCGATTTTTTTTTCTTCAACGCATCATATTATCAGAATACAAATATTGTACATTGTACCACCTCAGTTTGTAAACATATTTTAAATCTAGGAATACTCCCTTATATCTGTGTCTGACAGATCATTCAGCCTCCGAATGTAACTTGTAAAACTCTTCAAAGTAGCGACATGTGTCGTTTTCAATGACATCTGGATTTTTTGGGAATTAAAATGGTAATTAAATGTTAAAATATTATACATTTCCTATTAAAAACTGATTTTGGTTCAACATCCAAGTTAAGATCTCCAGCACAATACTTTTTGTTCTTTAAATGATATGATTAGTTCCATTTTACAATTTAATCTTATGTCACCATTAGTTTCTTATGCAAATATTTTTTAAAGTGTACACCGCATGATTCTGGCGCAAGTTATTGATTTACTGTACCATTAATATGAAATTAGGTTTTCTTCTGCAAATACACATAACCTCTAATTACTGCTCTTTCAGATTCACGTGTAATTTCTCGTTGATTTTTCTAATATATTCGTTTTCTCCCCTGTAATACATACATTTACACACTTTTGCATCTGTTGTATTTTATACTGCCATTTTCTATTTCTTCTTTTGGGGTTTTCCATTTTGCATGTGTAACATTTTGTGATTGACTGTGGTACATATTGCCTACATCATAATTGGTTTGTTCCAACTGGTTTTGCATTCAAAGTTATTTCACTTTTTATGCATATCTTAACTTAGTCTTACTTTAATGTGCTGGGGGAGGTGGTTGGTGTTATCCGTTGTCACGTCCAAAAAACTCGTTATTATATAAAAAATTTCACAATTCTCAATACTTTAATAGGAAATGTGCTTCCTTCATCTCTTTCTTATGCACTCTTTTCAGCCGACTCCCAGTTATCAAACGGGTTATAAAAGCTTTTCAGTTTCACAAATTCATACCATTTGCTAATCATTCGTGATGTATTTTAAGTTATTTCACCTTTGCGTATACAGTCTTGTTGTATAATAAAGAGAGATAACCCTTGTATCATAAAGAGAGATAACCCTTGATTACAAAGTAAGCTCACTATATACTCACTTCAAGTCTTCCATATACAACATGAATAAAGGCCCTATGGTTTGAATAAGAACACACCTTCTGAGGAAAAAGAATTCACTCGATAATAAAAGACAGAGAAGATCCTGTGTCCATACAAGTTTATTAAGGATATAATTGTCAAACTCACCAATGAGTGATATAGAACCGTTCAACAAGAATAGCTCATAATTCGCCATACTAAAATCAGATTGTGATCTGTTTGTCCCAACTAATGTATTGCTTTCAATGCACGATCATGACTTTGTACGCCTTAGAAATAAGAGCATTTGGAATAGATCTGTCTTGATTCCGTTGCTTTTTTGCCAATATGTAGCTATCACAAATAAAGTGTCCGTGCTCTTTGCGATAGGTGCACGAAGGAAGATATAAGGATTTCTGATCAATCTTATAAAATAAACCTGATTCCTAAACGTTGTACCAGATTGAGATTATGAGGTGCTCAAAAATGTCTGTAATGGTTGTTTACCAGAACATTACTGTTTAAGACTTATTGACAAAAGAAACTTTATGTGCTAAGGAATATTCGTCAGTTGTACGAGCAACATTTTGTAAAGCTTCTGCTTGGGGATCCTCGTGCTAGGTCTTGGCGTCACTATGGACCTTTCAATCAATACGAGTTGTATTTGGATTATTTTTTTTTCTTTTTGCATTGCAGTGTCTTCTTTGTCTCTTTGCATTTGTGATTCTTTCATTTACCCTCAGAAACCGAATCCTTCTTAGTTCTTTTTTCATCTCGTATTTTAACGTCAGTTCCATAACTTGCAAGTTAGCGCGAATCAAGCCTAAAGCACTTCTATCCAAAACATTCTTTCCCACCAAAGAATAGATCAAAATATTGTTATATCTCATGCTTCGTTAAAGATGCCTTTGTCTCAAGAAAGTCAAAATGTCTGGCAAGCTTTGGCAAGTCATTTTTTTCATGGTCTTTAGCTGTTTCTGTGAAGGATTTAACATAACTTTCTCTACTTTGGCTTAGCGGTTACGATATAGATTTCTAAACTATGAAGCGGTGAATCCCTAATTACAGTTCATTGACTATTTCTTTATTTATGAAGCTTGCCAAAAAATTCAGTATTTTCCTTAAAGAAAAGAAAAAACCAGAATCGGCAACATATTCACCAGTTTACTGCACTTTCAACGATAAAATGGCGAACCTATCGGAATTGCTTTTTCTTTTGAAATATTAAAGTCTGATTTATCCTATTTTGTCAGTTGTAATCAGATTTTACTGATTTAATTATTTAACTAATTTCCATAGATTCAATACGTAGTATACCTTAACAAGGATTCTGCATTCCGTATTCAGAATCCATAAACCCTTATCTTCAAAAGTAAAATTATTCCAAGTTGACAAAGTTTTAAACGTCAGAATTAATAATCAAGCTGTTTATCTATCTCTGTCTACGGAAAAAGTTTTTTTTTGTCAGAAATGTCGTAAGCAAAATAAAGTAAAATCTGCTGAAAAAATTTTGAGATGTTTTGTAAAGCCAGGGCAAGATCTGCAAGGAAAACTTCTTCGAATTAAACTATTGGAATATCCGCATCGGGACATGCTTGACATTTGTCAGCATCTAACCTAAAGACATTATCTGATGCATTAACAACGTTCACAACATATTTTATTTGTATCCTAATACTGGTGCTCAAATTTATATATAAACGAGTTTTATGCATGGCCTAACATGCGGTATTTTTTATTCATCAGTTTCAGCTGATGATTTTGAATATCCTTTTCTGACGGATCCATCGATTTATTTGGAGGAAAAGATGTTTGCCGTTCTAAAAGCGCTTATCCTAAAAAATATATAATACATTAACATATCAATATTTTACCTGTACATATCATAGCACCAGGTAATCAAAGACAGATTAGTCGTGGCTGCTATTTAAGCATATTATGAGGTAATGACAAGGAAAAGACCTCTACAATTTATGTATTCCATAGGCAGTCGGGGGAAAGAAAATGATAGTTAACGAAAAGTATTGAAGACTTTGCAAAAATTATCAGCAATTTAAATCTTGAGGTAAATCTAAAGTTGAAGTTCTCTATTGCTAGTAAATCGGATGGTTAAGTAAAGTGTGAGTTTAAATTTAAAACTGGAATTCACATAAATAAAAGGCATTATGTGAAAGATTCACTATATACAGTTGAGCTTCTAAACAAATTCTTTAATCTCAATCTATTTGAAATAGTATAAAGTTTGCCATTGTTCTAGAGTTAAATATTTTGGTACCTTTTTAGCAATAAGTCGAAGGATGTTTGGGGCTATTTTGGTATATTTATGGGTGGGTTTTTTTGTTTTTGTTGTTTGTTTGGGTTTTGGGGGTATTTGGTTTTTTGTTGTTGTTGTTGATGTTGTTTTTGTTTACGGGGAGATTTTTTGCTTATTTAATAATTATTTTCCGATATCGTTACCCAAATACGGACTTACTTATTAAAGTCATTCTAAAAGACAATGACGAGCTCCTGGAATTGCATAGTTATCCCAAGACTAACTATGATGTGAGTGCCGCAGTGGAAATGTATGTTTGAAAATGGACTGGCTTGTGTATAGCTTAGCACATTCGCTTTGCGCTACATCCAAAACATATGTAATAGTTACTAGCACCCAAGACATGTTCTTCTTTGACTCATGGTTCCAAGATTAAACAATACATCACACACTCAAACTTAAATGAAATGTCGTGCATCTTATTGATCAAATGTCGAATCACCGACCAATCAAACATTAGAGTCAAATCACTGACCAATCAAACATTAGAGTCGAATCACCGACCAATCAAACATTAGAGTCAAATCACTGACCAATCAAACATTAGAGTCAAATCACCAGCCAAACCGAATCTTAGAGTATCCATAACTTTTGGTAATCTTGGAACAAGTCTTTGGTATTTTCGGGACTTTTAAAATAACTTTCAGATACTGCTTGCACGGTCGGGAGGTTGAATGAATCGGTGTACATTGGATTATTTGGTTGCAGAGTATAGAATTACACAATAACACATCCTATACTGCATAGCCTGAAGGGATTTTTCCTGTTTCTGTAAAGATGTCATGGATGTAAACTTTTTATGATGTATGCAAGGACATAAGAGATAAGTCATATCTGTTTGAAAATGTGCACATTGAGTAATATCTGGCTTCGTCGATACGAAAACAACACTTGCTTGTCATGTATGGCAGATCAACGGATAATTTTTTTATTTCATCTTAACTTTACGGATAATCTCAAACAAATACCCTCAGTTTTTGAGCGATAAACAATGGAGACTAACCTCGTTAACTATCTGTTTGCAATATTTCTGATTTTAAATATAGTTCGTCATCCAATACGAGGCAGATGTGACGCTGCAAATAATATTCGTCTTATTTTATAGTTTTGCTAGAAATGTTATTGTTACAGTTCACAACATATTGATGGAATGAGTAAATGTCAGGCTAGTCTAAAAGAGTGTGTGAGACATGCGCAGTGGACGAGAACGCAATGTACATTAATCTACGAGGCAGTGTTTTACTGTTTGCAAAGAGAAAGCATACACAGTTCATTTTTATTAAGATAACATGTACGTTAATTCAAACAAATAAGTCAACACCATTGATTCGTTTTGATTAAGAGCAAGATGTTTTTAAAAAATCTTACTTTCAACTATTGACGCTGAAGTATACAAAGTCAGAAATTTATAATGTTCTGTCTATAAAATGTTATTTTTAAATCCATTGAACTATTGTATGAAGCAGTCACGATATATCTGCTGAGCCTTTCAATCCAATGAGAATTCAGATCATTTACCCAATACCAGCCTTGCAAATTCTGAAAAAAACAAAATAGAGATTTATACAATATCATATGCTGTCAGTTACACCTTACATAGAGAGTATAGATGATCAGTTTTAACACAGTAATATAAATTGTAATAAAGTTGGAATATGCACCTTTTGTTATAGCGACCCGTTTTAATGAATTCTTAGATTTGTGTGATCACTTGTGTGATTATTGGAATTCTATGCATTGGAAATATTCCTCACCCCGAAAAAGTTAGCCAATAATAAGCCAATTACTAGAAGCAATTGTCACGGAGTGAAGTGTCAGTGAGTTTCCATGATGACATGGTTCACCGATAGTGAATTCAGGTCACAACCGAATGAATTTCCCTGGATTATCATATTCCTTATTAAACTCTAGTGGTGTACATTGGTGTTGTGACTGCAGTGACACTATTTACAGTAGGAAACCGGTATATTACACAAAGGAATAAATAAGAAGGGACTCGGCAGATATCGTTTATGTTGCCATGGTGGCAAATGTGATGCAGTGTACTGGCGAAATATGCCTGGAAACCATATATTGACTTGCCTCAAGTGGCATAGTTAAAATAGTTTACTGTGTTAGTGGAGAGTTGTATAGTTTCTACAGCCCGAACTGCGGGCGGTAAGGAAACCTAACGAATAGAAATCATGCAAATGTGCGGTTAATATATATTTGGCTGGTAGTTTTATCTGTGGTTAGGGTTTCTGGTAACTGTTTAACAGTAACAGTAAAACAGCTGTTTTTCTCCCAAAGTCAAAAAACAGTAAACAGCTGTTGTTTTTTCTAGCTGTTTTACTGTTTCTAACTGAAATTTTTAAACAAAAAGATACTGCAACTGATGTTCCAAGGTTTATTATGGATATGAAATATGTAACGGAAAACAAATTTTTTAAATTTCTTTTGAATGTGTTAGTGATTTGTTATGATGATTTTATCCAATTGGCCAAAAACTAAACTAAAAAGCAATATTTCTTAATCAATTTCTTATAAAATTGATCTTGTGGCATCAACAAATATTGATGTTCTTTTCAGACGTGTCTTCAGTTTGGCAATACGCCGCAAAACGAAAGAATCCAATTACAAAAGAGCTAGAAGGTCAATGGACGATGCAATAAAATCATCAAATGTTCTGGAAACTCCATGACAACGTTGAAGAATCATCTGAAAATACATGGAATTGATTTTGATAAACCTGCTTGAGGGTGTGCATCCAAGGAAGAGCCCGTGAATAATAAGAGAACAAAAACGATTGCCGATTGCCTGGGGCGAAAGAGTCTGAAGGAGATTGTCACCGATCTGGCTACTGATGGAATATCGATTAGAGCTACCACTAGAAACAAGTATATACGGCAATCAATCTCACGGGACGGATTCAAACTTCCAGCGAACGAAAGCGATGTGACGAAGCTGGTGCATGATGATTACGAAGAAAAGAGAAACAAAACGATTGCTGACATCAAGGAAAAACTCGAGAGAGAGGAGTAAAGTTTAGCATGACTGTGGATGAATACACAACCGTGAGAGGACGTCAATTCTTCATAGTCAACATTCATGATAGCGGCGATAAAACAACAATCAAGACAGGTCTTGTTCGCATATTTGGTTTGTGCACTGCTTTCGATATGGTCGAATCACTGAAACAGCATTTGAGCGTTTCTGGAATAACAATGAAGAGGGATTTGGTGGGATCTACTCAGGACGGCGCTGCAGTAAATAAGAAATGCATTAGCCAGATCGATGTCATCGGACAGTTCTGCTTGAACCATGGTCTGCACATTGGAGTATAAGACACAATGTACAAGAAGAAGAGTATTGAGATGGACGATTTAAACCTGGATAGTGACGATATTGATGAAATGGACAATTTTGAAGCAGGTACGGACTTGGAAGTGATCAGCGATGATACATTAGAAGGAGACGTCGATTACCACGATCTACTCAAGAAATCACGCGAACTTGTCAAATTCATCAAAAAGTCAACTGTTCGAAATAATGTCTTTCAATCCAAAGTAAAAGCTGAGTTCGGACGCGAGATTAAACTGCATCTTGACGTGAAGACGCGCTGAAACTCCATCCCAACAATGTTAGAGCCGCTAGTAAAGACAGAAGTCACCATACGCGAGACACTAACCGAATTCAAGGCGCTGGAAATGATTGAGACATTGGATTTTGATGCTCTCAAAACTTTTCTGAAGGTAATGAAACCTGTGAAACTTGCTGTTGAGAATCTAAGTCGAGATGACGCGACGTTGATGGGTACTGACACAATTTTAGAATTCATGTTCAACAAGCTCTCTAACCTAAATAATAACATTAGTACCAAGCTCATGGAAAATTTAAAGTGTCGCGTTGAAGAGCGATTGAACAAGGAAGGCATGAACCTTATGCGCAGTCTCAAAGATCCATCAGTCGCCCCGTCAAAAAATGGCGCTAAATTTCGCAGGAAATCTAGCGTCTCGTCTATTTGGAGACAACGATGTAGAAGATGTCGTCGAACAGTCGTCAAATGATGCTGAAAGTGTGAACTTGTCTTCAAGATGAATTGAATTTGTTGCTTCAAAAAGATGGATCATCAATTGCAGTCGGAGGGCAAGACAGTTTCAAATGGCTCAAGTCCGAATTCACGCTCTTCAGGAACTCTGGCCAGCGCACTGAAAATCTCCAGAAATTGTACAATACAAATCTATCCATTAAACCGACATCAACGAACGTTGAAAGAGCTTTTTCGGTCTGTACGAATTTCTGTACAACATTAAGATCGCGTCTCTCAGAAAAGTCGCCTAATGCACTTGTATTCTTGAAATATTATTATAAGAAGTAAAAATGTATTGATTTTGAACTTATCACGAAAGGTATATAATAAAACGGTGTTCATCACAAAATTAATCATTTGACTGTAAAATTAGTGAAAAAATAAAAAAACAGAAAAAAAAACGGCTGTTAACAGCTGCTTTTTGAAAATTGAAAACAGTAAACAGCTGTTTTTCAAAAATGACTGGGTTTTTTTTAGAAACCCTATATGTAGTATTGCATTGATCAGAGTAACTTTTATGTATAGAACGGACATGTCGGACTTCCTAATTTATAACTGAACTTGTATGGAAGTTTTTGGAAATTTGGGATAAATGTATAACTTCTGGCAGTAATCGCGCCAGGGTTTGACACCGCTCGGTCAAGTAAAGACCACTGGCTTGTAAAACAATAAATGTCAACAACGGGTAACTCATAAGGATGATTTTGAAAGTTATAGCAAATTTTCAACAAGCTAAATCACAGATACCTAATCTAACTGGCACTTTGTCACGTACTAAATGGAATACAGCAGCATGTTCGATTCTGTCATATTTTCATTTGTCAGAACAACTCCGTGTAGTTAAATTATGTTCTTCAAAGTTTGTTAACACTGTCGATTCAAATGTCCGTTATCATCATACATTTTTGTGATATCAACTTCTATCAGTGGAGAAAACCAATAAAAACTACAAAACAATTTGTAAAAAAAATTACACGACATATGACATGCAAACCATGCCTCTGTTCCAGATCGATATCTATTACTTACCAGAAATTTTCTCAAAGAGACATATTCACATAAATGTATTATTTCACTTGAATGAGTCTCTTTCAATTTGGAATAAATGGGTAACACCTGTAATGACTGGCAAGGAAAGAACGCCAAGTTATTATCACCACTAGCTAATGATATGTGATATGTTTAGAAATGTGTGCTTAGTAGATGATGATGATGATGATGATGATGATTATTATTGTTGTTACTACTACTACTACTACTACTACTACTACTACTACCACTACTACTACTACTACAATTACCGTAAAGATCACTAAGACTATTTTACTGCTGCTACTTTTACTTATTAATATTAGTAGTAGCAATAGTAGCAGTATTTTCATTATTATTATTATTATTATTATTATTATTATTATTATTATTATTATTATTATTATACTACTATAACTACTGTAACGGCAACTAAGACAACTTCTACTGCTGCTATTACTAAAGGTACTTTAACGTAGTAGTAGTAGTAGTAGTAGTAGTAGTAGTAGTATTTTTATCATAATCAGTATTATTATTATTATTATTATTATTATTATTATTATTATTATTATTTTCCGTGCTTTTGTGATTAAGGAATGTAAATTAAATGTATATACTTATCAATCATCGGGCCCCGAGTGGTCTAAAGCGCTCACCGTTCCGGATCGCTGCAATCTCACCTCATCGTGGGTTTGAGTCTCGGGCTCAAATAACGTGGGTACGTGAGAAAGCTGTCATTAGCTTTTTGTGGGTCGATGGTTCTTCCCGGAGTTTTCCAGGGTTATTCCTCCACCAGTTACACTGGCAGCCATGTGTGTCGCTTACCACATTAGGGACCTTCAAGGTCTAATATGTGTTGGTTATCCGTAACACTTATTGTATGCTCAGTAACTTATATTTGAGTTTAGGGGATGTTATCTGGTGTGTACGTTTAGTGGATGTTATCTGGTGTGTACGTGTACATTGTATTTATACATCTTCACTAGAATGCGTGCCATAATGAGATTGCCATCGTTACGTTCAAGGGCATATTGTAATTTTTCACACATTTTTAGCAAACTATAACTATGACATTTTCACAACTTCCACTTTTTGTACCTCCCATTCCGATTTTAAAAAGAAAAGCATCACAATATAAGAAATCCACAAAACATAGTAATTTTATTCGTTGATTTATAATTGTCTGTACGTTTCCTCCAGCACATCACTTTCTTACTTTCCATATCTGGTCAGTAAATTGTAGCTACAGTATTTGCACACCCTTCTATTTGTTTGTATCCACCCTTCCGAATTTTGTTTTGTTTTTGTATGGTTTAACGCCCTTTTTCA